>QOCX01000445.1:59272-70962 GCA_005959815.1 Sarcophaga bullata
GGTTGTTGCCTGGTGACGACACGTCTTCTTAATAAATACTGTAAATATATGTACGTATGTACATGTATGTAGGTATTCTTAAGACCATCGACAAAAAAGTATCTTCTTTCTTACTTAAGAAGAAAAGAATTAAAGAAACAAAAAAGGAAAAAACAAAAAAAAACCGAAAATCTTTAACAATGTGTTCGTGTGTTATAATCAGGAAATCCTTTGGTTATTTAAATTCATTCTTAAAGGGTTGAAATGAAAACAATGACGAAGAGATTGAGGTTGTCTGATTTAATTTCAACTTTTATTATGATATGCGGCATTATTTGCCGAGTTCAGAGTTTCGGTACATGTGTCAGTTAGATGAATGGCTGGCATTGTATTATGTGTGATGTAGTGGTCAAAATAATTGTCTGGTTTTATTCACCACTATAACCCGTTACTGTTTACATTTTCATTTAAATTTCTTTTTTTTATTTTCCTTTACTTTAATTGAATAAAATTTACTAATTTTACTCTTTCTTCTTCTTTCTTTCTTTAATTTTAGCTGTTCAACGAGGTCGTGTACCACCCACGCAACCCGGTTTGGCTGGCATGCATGGCCAGTATCAATTGGCTAATGGTGATCCTATGGGTGTTGCCGGTTTCAATGGTCACTCTTACCTAAGTTCCTATATATCGTTACTCCTGCGTGCCGAACCCTATCCCACCTCCCGCTATGGCCAATGTATGCAACCCAATAATATTATGGGCATTGATAACATCTGCGAATTGGCAGCACGGCTATTATTCTCGGCCGTTGAATGGGCCAAGAATATACCATTTTTTCCCGAATTGCAAGTGACCGATCAAGTGGCTCTTTTGCGTTTGGTGTGGTCGGAACTGTTTGTTTTAAATGCCAGCCAATGTTCGATGCCTTTACATGTGGCGCCTCTGTTAGCGGCAGCTGGTTTGCATGCCTCACCTATGGCTGCCGATCGTGTTGTAGCTTTCATGGATCACATACGTATCTTCCAGGAACAAGTGGAGAAATTGAAGGCATTACATGTGGACTCGGCTGAGTACTCCTGCCTCAAGGCTATTGTACTGTTTACCACCGGTAAGTTGTTGGATATCCTTTATAAGGATGTACCAGCACTGCTTAGCAAAGTTTCACAAAAATTATGTTCAGCTAATGCCGCCAATGCTAGTCACAATTCCTCTGATAGTTCCGATAGATCGAATGAAGGCCAACAGTTGTCCGATGAAATCATGATGGTGGTCAAGGAGCATTTGGATGAATTGAATAGACTCGAAGCAGAGCAACAACAGCAACATCAAAATTCTGCGGCCTTACATTTGGCTACCTTTATGAAAACGGTGGCTGGTGTTGAGGCAGTCACACAACAGTCACTGGCTTTTAGCAAAGAAAATCAAATTCCTAATAATCTGGGCATGGAAAGTGAAAAACGTTCTCTNGAATTCACCGACCACTTGCTCCACGTCATCTGGTATTGTACCTTCGGCTACAAGTGCATTTAGCACTTGTGCGCCCTCCCATAAAGCAATGAATAGCCAACAACAGCAGCAGCAACAACAGGAAGATATCTTAACTGCTCTGTATAATTCGGCCAATAACCATACGAACAATAGCAGTGGTTTAGGAAATTCTCTAAATCTTAGTAGTTCGCCTATTAATTCAAGCAATAATTTATCCGCTTCTACCTCGAACACCATCATGACTAATCCAGCGTATCCGTCACCCTCCTCTCAGCAACAAAACCACCAGCAGCAGCAGCAGCAACAACAACAACAGCAGCAGCATCAGCAGCAACAACAGCAAGCTGCTGCTGCCGCTGTTGCTACGGCGGCTATGTTCTATCAGACACCGCCACGTTCTGCATTTGGTTCTGCTTTCGATATGTTTCATCACAGTACGCCATTTGGAGTGTCACATGCAGCAGCAGCGGCTGCTGCAGCTGCTCACTCTTCAACGGGTGGTTCATTTGGTAGTCCTAGTTATAGATATTCTCCCTATAGTTTTGGCAGTAGATGGCAACTGTAGTTATCATTATTTTCATAATGATATCGCCCTATAAACTTAACCAAATAGTTCAAAATACCAAATATCGGGTTAGACATACAACTTAACTGTACTTAATTTATATGTAGCTAGACTGTACCATAAATTCTTAGTTCGCAATGTTTCTAGCGCTTCAAACAGTGCTTAAGGTTAAGCTTAAGCTGAAGCACTTGATTGTACGAGTATTAAACTGTTTATGTTGTAAATACCAAAAATTACTTAAGGCCTCTAGCTTAATTTAGTATAGTATAGTATAGCATAGTGTATAGCATTGTATAGTGTATAGTATTTATTGAATTAATTTATAAATTAAATTAGTGCCTATTTATTTTAATTAATTTATTATACACCGTTAAGCTTAAGTATTTATTTATAAAGGAAAACATAAACGAAAATATTTAAATTTAATACATTCAAGTATAATTAAAAAAAAAACAACAACAAAAATTGGTCTTATCTCTCATTCATTTACAATAACTTTCATTAAAAATATCATTGGTTTTATTGGGTAATTGTTTCAATATTTTCTTGAAATTATTGCTGTTCAGTACAACAGCTTTCTTAAGAATAATTTTAATTTGTTCGGTTTCGGTAGTAGAGTTGAAAAGAAAACTTTTTAAAAATAAAAATTAAAAATTTTTGCTACAAAGAATTTTAAAATTGTTTGGTTATTAAAAACCATATAACTTGCATAATCGTTTGGATTTCATATAAATTTGGATTTTTTTTTAATTCATTAGTAGACAACATATTTGCTTTAATTTTAATTAATAATTTGGCTATAATTATAGTTTTTCCAATTTGAAGAATACTTCAAGAAAAATTAAAATTCTACTCAAATTAAAATTGCTTTCATACTAACCCATGTAATCAGTTGCTTCATATTTTTATTTGATTTCTTAAGTATTTAATTAAGCCTTAATTTTTTTATTCACTTTTTTATTTTTTAAATTCTTTTTATATTCTTACACACACCCACTTACAATTTTTTTTTTAATTTTATTTCTAATATCGTGTGGTTTTTTTAATATTAAAATCCAATACATAACCTCATTTCTTTTATTTAAACATGATTTTCGATATACATTTCGATGTGCGCCTAATTGCGTTCCTTACGTTCAGTCTGGCCTTATGGAGGCTTGAATATTAGCTTCAATGATTTAGGAGTTGTTGGTTTGTCGGCATAAAGCCATGTTTAAACATGGCCCTATAAAAAGAAATTCAGAGTTGTTTATCTCATGATCAAAGGAGGCAAGTGAATGGAATCACTCTTGAAAATAAAGTTACCATCAAACTGATTCAAACATAAATCGATTGTTAAACGCATACGGCATTTTCCTGCATCCCGTTGTTGTTCAGCTGATTAATTTTCCGATAACGCTTGCCTTTCGCTATAAAAACAGCTCCTTACATTTTCCGAAAGAATTGGGGAAATAATTGTAAAGCTCACCAAACAGTCTATACGTATACGTATACGTCTTCGCTTAGAAGGAGGCAAGTTTGCTTGTTGATCTAAACATTGAAACTAGAATAGTCTTCGTTCTAGCTTCTTTGAAAAGCTTAACATGTTCCTACATCCCGTTGTTGTTCAGCTGATTAATTTCTCGATAATGCTTACTTTTCGCTATAAAAGCAGCTCCTTACACTTTGCGAAAAATTTGGAGCCTAGCTTCTTTCAAAAGCTGGCTTACTGCTTGCTTGCCCCTTCATATATACGTATACATACATACATAATTGGTCATTACAGCCCTTTGGTTAGGATTACGATCTAGTTTCTCACACCACTTACGTATGTAGTGTGAGTTATACGTGGTTGTGGGGGACCTACAGTTTAAAGTCCACTTCCGAACGACAAGATTTTTGAGAAACTTTTTCATGACAAGGTGTATGTATGAAGTCGCCCGTAGTCTAGTAGGTAGTGTGTTGGCTTATTAGACGAAAGGCCAGGGTTCGAATCCCCGGTCAGACATCAAAACGAAATATGAAAAAAATATTTCTTCGGCGGCTTCCTCTCAGCAGATTTCTGGCAAAAAACTCTGAGAGTAAATAAAATTGCCATGAAAAGTTTCTCAAAAAAATCTGTCGTTCGGAGTACACACAACATAAGTGGTGCTAGACCGTAATCCTGACTGAAGGGTTGTAATGGCCAATTATGAATGTATGTATGTATTGTATGTATGAATGAATGAAGAAATATACAAAATTTTGCTGTCGAGATTTGGGCACACGAAATAAATGGTTTATCTTTGTAGATAATATTTGGGGCCTCTGTATTATCAAATTGTAGAATTGGCAGCTTATTGAAGAACAGCTAATATAACAATTCGTAACAATTACTGGGCATTGTCTTTTTTTTGTAGATGGATATACATATGTATGTAGGTTTTCGCTTCTAAAGTTACATTTAAAAACGTATTTAAAATTAAAACTGCACAGTCATTATAGATTTTATATGGGAAAATAAGAATTTGAATATTACTATGCAGTAAATATAGATTAAAACAGTAGAATATTAGCAAAGAGAAGTAGGAAACAATGTAATAATGAGTAACTAAAAACTACATTTTAATTTACTAACAACTAGCTTACAGATGTTAAGTTTACGAGTTTTATTTAAGATTCATAAATGAGCTCCTTGCTTCATGCAAGACAACTTATCGTTTGTAAGCTTCATCTAACTGTAGTTTTGATAAAAACAAAAAAAATTATTGTGCTAATTTGACTTTTTCTTAGCTAAGATCACAACCAACTAAGAAATACTTAAATTAGCACATGCTGCCAGCTTAGGAAAATTGAGTGTATTAAATTAAAATTTATTTTATTACATTTAATTTTCCTTTGTTTAACATGATATTATGTTAAAATTTTTATTAAAATTTTTTTTTATTAATAAACGAACTTTTCTTTTTTCATTTTGCCAAGCTTAATTTCTTAAAAACAAAAAGTATAATACGCTTTATCAAGCATTTTCAAATACTCTCACACACACACACACTTCCACGCTCACCCAAACACTCACACATAAATAGAAAGCACTTTTCCTAACAGCATAATCATCATCGTCATCATCATCATCACATATTGCACATACTCTCTTATTCACAAATGAAGCATACAATGAATGCATTGAATGCAATTGTATGTCATGCGTTATTGTCACACACTACATGTATGTACAACCAACCAACCAACCAACCAACCAACCAACCAACCAAACAACCAATCACTTCTACCACTGTTACTATCTACTATTGCTTAATAGCTTAATGAGTAACGTATATGCTTTTGAATGTCACATCATTATTAAAGGATCAAAGGATATCAAATGGGTAACTAACATGCATGGGCCACCATCACTGCTTTCAAACGAAATGGAGGAGGTTTACTTATCATTTGTTATGATTTTTAATTCTTAAGCATTTCATAAATCCCATGCTTTATATTCTTTTATTTATTAATATTCTGGTGTTTTTTTGTATATAATTTCTATTGGTTATTTAGTTTTATTTTATTTTCATTTAATTTATTACTAAATGGTTGTTTTTGTTGTTATATGTACATATATTTATAAATTCTCATATGAAAGAATTCTAATAAAACATTGAATTTTTATTTATTTTGTTACGCACAAAAACCAAAAATTAAAAACAAAAAATCTGGTATTTATTTTTTTTTTTTATTTTTTTATAAGTTTTAAGTATTTGTTCAAATTTATTAATTATTCTTTATTATTTCAATTTATTCCATTAATTAATAATTTTTTCCTTGATTTTATTGATATTTTTGGGCATGTAATTGAGTTGTTTTGCTTTTGACAAGTATTAGATGTATTGGCTTAATCGAATGCGCCCATGTAAATCGTTTTTCACGGCATATATGTACGCGAAATCTTATTTAGAAAAGAAGGGCACGATTCTTTCTAGGTTCCTTTAATGCTCAACTGGTTCTAAGAATGTATTTCGATGATGTATTCTCATTGGCATGAGATCCACTTGTTGGGCTACACCCAGCCCTTTTGTATAGGTGTATCATGAAGTAAAAAAAAAAGATCGGTCACAAACTCCCCTTATTTCTGGATAGTCCGGATCTCCTCTCATTATAATGTTACAACAAAAATTTCAAAGCCACTTAGTTTGAGAAGTTTCTTTATGGTCATTACAACTCTTCAGTAAGGATAACAACCTAACCACTCATACCACGTATGTTGCGTGTGTTAATTTTATAAATGAGTTGCGGAACCTACCGTTTGTCTGCTCCGAACGATGGTATTTTTTTTTTCTTTTGGGAAACTGTTCTAGGCAATTTTATTTACTCTCAGAGTTTTTGCCAGTAGTATGATAAGAGCAAATCGCCGAAGAAATATTTATTCGAATTACATTTTGTTCGAGATGTCTAACCTGGTGTTTGAAACGTGGCCTCACGTCTAATAAGCCAATACACTATCTACTAGGCTATGGCAACGTCTACCTCTCTTTACCTTCTCTAATTCAGTATTTTTATTAAAAAGTATTTAAAAATTAAAGACTTTTGAAAATATTATAATTGGAATCATAGCTATGCTTAGAAGTGTAGGGAGTTCTTCTTTCTAGGTATTGGTCAAAAATGTTAACTTGTCTTCAATTAGTTCTCATTGCTGTTTCGCTGCTGCCACATACAACAAAATCCTTTTTAAATCAACATTCTCAAATGGTTCTCGGTTAGTAACGATTTATGCAAAATTTTTGGTATCCAATTTCATTATGAACGTATACCATTTCAGCCTTAGGTCAATTACCTCCAATAAAATGAAATTTGAATATTTCATTGGCGACTTCCTCTCAGCAGATTTCTGACATAAGCTCTGTGAAGTAAATAAATTTGCCGTGAAAAGTTTTTCAAAAATCTTGACGTTCGGTGTTGACTTCAAACTGTAGGTCCTGCCATACAACATAAGATGGTTGTAATCCTGACTAAAGGGCTGTAATGAGCAATTGCTATTTCATATAGCAAAACTATTCGATGAAATAGGCTTAAGATAAATATAAGAAAACGTAGGAACACAAATCTTGCATTTTTTTTATAAAATCTTGTCTTTCCATTTGCATTTATACAACAAGAGTTACAGATTACTTACTCTATCTGTAGTTAAGAGTTGCGTATTTATATCTGGAAATGTCTTTATTATTGCTTTTAAATAATTGTCAATGTGTTGCTCCATATATAGACCCAGAAATTGGAAGATTTTCAGACTGATTAGCATTTCCAATTACTTCTGTATTCAGAAGTACAAAATTTTACTACTTTATGTCTACTACACATATGTATGTATGTATGTACATTACTCTGCCACCAATATTTAATGGCCCAGGTATTGCTTGACGAGAACATCTCTTAGGAAATCTCTTTTCTAGCCGATTGGTCACACATAATTAATGATATGTTTACCTTTAAATTATCAATATTCAAAAATCTGTCAGACAATTTATTATGTTTAAGCAGGACTTTTTTTGATCACACAGTCACATTTAAGTCCTGTTATAAACATTTGTAAGAAGTTTTTCTCCATTAGAGATAGCAAAAAACCTAACACAAGAAAAAGTACCAACAAATGTGATTTTCGCAATAAAAAATAGAAAAAAAACAAAAAAATGTTCAACAACATATCTCCTACTACGACAAGAACAAAGACAAGAGAAAACATCAATGTTATGCCTCTTAAAAATTGGTGAAATTTTGTTCATTATTTAAGCCAAGTTAGAAACAGAAGAACACCAAAAAACAAAAAAAAAAGAAGAAAAAAAATGAGAAAAAAAATTCTAACTTACCATTACAATAGTGTTCATACATACAATACTACTCGTACAGAGTTTCAAAGCGAATAAATGTATGTCTGTCCATTGAACGTATGTCTGTCTCAGTGTCTGTCTATAGGTATTTTGAGATACAATGAATACGATGATCGTCGCTTGTAAATAAGCGACATAAACGAGTGTTGTATTAATGTTCATAATGTGCAATCTTGACGTCAATAAACGTCGACGCTTAAGTAAAGGACAGCATAGCAAATCTTTACATGTTGTTTTCAGATGCCACATCTTCTTGCCTCTCCTTTAACTTCTGACATTGCTTTTCTAAGTTTCCTAAACTTTGAAATTATCCAGTCGATATTTTGTTTGCAAGAAAAATATACTTCAGTTATAGCAGCAGCAACAGCAACAGCAGCAGCAGCAGCAACAGCAACAGCAACAGTATTGCCAATAACAACAATAAATACAAGAGGATAAACTCTTTTAACATGAGTTTCAAAAGCCAAAACGTAGGGTAAACAACAACAGCAGTATCAACAACAATATGAACAACAACAATATGAACAACAACAACAACAGCAACAAAAACAACAACTGCTTTACAAAAAAGAAAAAAGAAAAAAATCAAATAAAACATTAAAGAGGAGAATCAAGAGAAGTACGTTATTACATTAAACAGTTGTTTAAGAGTTACTCCGGCAAACTCTGTATGTAACGATGTCTAAACGATTTAACATTAAATTTCAGATACGTTTTCCATTATTTCACCATATTCTTAGTCTGTTGATTTTGCTTTTTTTTTTTTTTTTTTTTTGTTTTTCTTCTTCCTCAATGCATATTTTTATTTTCGTTTCGTTGAATTACAGCGGAGATTTTTGCTGTCAATGTTTGTTTAAAATGAAATTAAATTTAGCGGTAATTTAGGAAGTTACTGGAATGTCTCGTTCAATGGTTATTTGGTTTCTTGCTAGCTTGTATGCAAGACAAAATATGTGTCACATGAACATGGAAACTGATAATAAAATGACCCATATTCGACTAGTACTTGCATTACTACAGATTTGCATAAATGACTCGCTTTACCCCAGCGCTGCTATTGATTTATACAAGCAGCTTAAGTAAGTAATTTGGTAATTTAGTTGCATATGTTGAAGCCTCTTTATATATGAGGCAATTAAGTCCATGTTTGTCACCTCATTCTTATTCTGTTTGAATTATACAAACATTAAAGTAGTAAAGCCGTTAAAGAGTCAATATATTATCGCCAAAGTGCCTTAGTCTAGTAGGTAGTGTGTTGATTTATTAGAGTATAGCCAGTGTTTCGAACCCTAGCTAAGACGTGTCGAAAAAACGACATTATTCTTTCAGCGATTTCCTCTCAGCAATGTTTTGGCAAAACTATGAAAGTAAATTTAAATTACCATAAAAAAATTCTCAAGAATCTGTTATTCAGGGTTCCACCACTCATGGAAAAACTAACCACACTCTCAACATGGATGATGTGAGAAGCAAGGTCGTAATCCTGAATTAATGAAAAAAAAGTTTGTTATCACTCGCAACATAATAGTCATTAAGGCACGTATAAAATGAAGAATTAATCAATACCTAAAAGACCTATACTATGCCCTAACGTGTTCTCGCATCTAGAAAAAATACAAATACAAGGCAAAATTAACGATAATTGGCGCAAGCGTTTTCAGCAACATATAGAAAAAACGAAAACCAGAGCTATAGCAACTAAAAATTCTCGATCATCAACATCTAAAGCATTATCAGAGGTAAAGTCATAAGGTGATATTATTTCCCAGAACGAAAGTTGATACGGTTATTCCACACGCCGGAGAAAACTTCCAGCCAATCCTTTAATACCTACGGTCCTTAGTTAATAATAAAAAAACCAATGAGATGTTAACAGCCTATGTCCCTATGTCCCTGGTGAAATACAACAATATATTACAAAGAGTTACTTTATTAAGCTATGGTAGCTGAAGCTTTAATTTGGTTTTTCCTTGGTAACCTTTCGAAGTCTGGTGCAAATCTGTCTCTTGAAAGATTGCGGCAATGAATGGAGAGTGTCGCTTTAAACATCCATTTCTCAAAGTTATAACAACTTAAAATTTCTCCTCCAGGGAGATGAAAATTCACTTCTTAATATGCTCATGGAAAGTTTGAAGTCAATGCCAATTCTGCTTATGAAAGTAAATACAATTACAATGAAAAATTTCTCAAGAATGTGTTGTTCGGGGTCCACCACTCATGAATAAAACTAACATACCTCAACATGGATTATGTGATAGCAAGATCGTAATCCTGAATTAAGTGAAAGCAGTTGTTTATCACTCGCAACATAATAGTCATTAAGACACGTACAAAATGAAGAATTAATCTACACCTAAAAGACCTATACTACGTTTAATGTGTTCTCGCCATTAGAAAAATATAAATGCAAGACAAAATTAACGATAATTGTCGCAAGCGCTTTCAGCAACATATAGAAAAAACGAACACCAGAGCTATTGCAACTATAAAATTTCCGATCTTCAACATCAAAAGCATTCCCAGCGGTAAAGTCAGAAGGTGATATTATTTCCCAGAACAAGTAGTAACTGTGCAAATCTGTCTCTTGAAAAGATTGCGCCAGTAAATAAGAGTGTCGCCTTAAACATTAATTTCTCAAAGTTGTAAACAACATAAATTTCTCCTCCAGGAGAAGAAAATTCAGCTTCTTAATAGCTTAAATCAACAGATCATGGAAAGTTTGAAGTCAATGCGAATTCTTCGAAAAACTCATCTTCTCTGATGAAGCTTTTTATGAATTGAATGGCTTAGCGAATACACAAAATTCTCGAATTTTGAGACACTCGTGCAATCCATGGGAAAGAAATTTATTCACAACCAGCAACTTCTTGAATGTCTTTACTATTTTAAAGAGGATTTCGATTGGACTACGTATGGTTTCAGCAAAACGTTAACAACTTCCACACTGCGTTTGCAACAATTGATTTATTATGGTAACGATTTCCAGACTCAATTATCTCAAGATGTGCCGTGTGATGTTTTTCTTTAAACCCGAGATAAAAACAAAATCAAATCAAATCTGATATATAGCTCATCATTGTTGAGATACAATCATATCTCTGTGAAAATGTCATGAAAAATTTCATGAGAAGAGTCAAGACCTGGCATCAGAGCCATGGTATACATATCTCGAATACTTTATTACATAGTTAATCTGAAGTTTTTTTCTTTGAAATTCAGTAAAAAAGTCTAAACAATCTCAAAAAAAATTTATTTTTGATTATACAACGAAAAAGTGATTCTTACTGAGACACTGTTACTGTTTTAAAACAATCTTTAAGTATGACACAAATTGTTAAGGCGGTAATAACCAGTCTTTTATCCAACATCTTAAAGCAGTTTATACATGGTTATGGGAGGCATTTTGTTTTGTACTCTTGGAATATAATTCTTTCCGAAATTGCATTTGCGTGCAAAGTTTTTTTCGTTTTTTGTAAAAAAAAATAGTTCGTTATAGCGGACATATATGATCTTCATACATACATAATTGGCCATTACAACCCTTCAGACACGATTACGACCTAGCTTCTCACACCACTTATGTTGTGTGTGTTAATTTTATACATGAGTTTCGTCACCTACAGTTTAAAGTCGACTCCGAACGACAGATTTTTTTTGAGAAACTTTTCATGGCAATTTTATTTTTACTTTCAGAATTTCTGCCAGAAATCTGCTGAGAGGAAGTCGCCGAAGATATATTTTATCATATTTCGTTTTTGATGTCTGATTGGGGATTCGAATCCTGGCCTTTTGTCTAATAAGCCAACACACTGCCT
>QOCX01000445.1:91338-101516 GCA_005959815.1 Sarcophaga bullata
TTATTAACAAATAAGTTAATAATAAATACAGAATAATATAATTGCGTTGTTATTATGTGATAAGATAAATTCTGTAAATATCATATACACACGTTGATACGGTCAATAAAAACTCAAAGGCTTAAATATTATTTTCAGATACTATGTAGGTGTCCCAATAACAAATAAGCATAGTTTTGTGAGAATAAAAAACCAATTTTTAATGGGAAAGTCAAAAAGATTTTATTCAAAGACAGTCTCCTTTACTGGCTGTACATATTTGCTCATCTCAGTCAATTTGTGTATTTCACGCTAATAAAACAGTTTCTCTTTAAAGAACCCAATTTGCCACCCAACTTAGTACTTCCATGTAGAAATCGAAGTATTGCTCAATGCGTGTCCAATCGAAGAAAGCTATCTGCTAAGTATGGTGGGTGGGGTATCAGCTCTCATCCTAATGTTTTGATTGTATCCTATACCGGTTTTGCTTTGTGTGCAGAAGCAACGTCATGTCGCAAACTTAACCTATTGTATTATGTGGTCCATTCTGGTCGTTTTTCGATCAATTCTTCGCTCAAATTGATCATTTGTTGGAGGTAGCGTTCTGTATTAACGCATGGTACACCACACCTTTCTGTTCCAACCAGTCACACGGCATTGTCTTCTTGCCGAATCTAACTGGCTTCGCAGACAACCTCATTACCCAAGACTTTTTCCGCTTAAGATTATAAAAACCAACTTAATTTTGAATCGCCAGTACAAACCAATGCAACACTGATTTTCTACTTTGTCTTTAAAGAATGTCTCAAATGCGTTCTTAGATTTTACATCTCTCTGTCATTCAATTCATGTGGTTTTCAATCTTCCGCGTACTTTTTTTTTGGTAATCTTATACGTTCTTCATTTCATATCAAAATTGATATTTCTGCAGCGTCGAATTATCTTTCGAATGCTGCTTATAATAGAGCATGACCACTATACAGGTTAGGTTAGGTCGGAGTGGTAGCCTCCTGATATCAAAAGACTTACTTGAGTATGCATAGCGCGGCCCGTTGTGACGCCACAGGTGGACGCATCCCTGTACTGACCAAGTTCTACTAAGCCAGGGACGAGGAAGAAGTCGGTCAGCACATGGGCTGCACATGACCACCATATACCTTTACAGGCATTCGATGCGACACTTCAGCACTTTTCTTCAAAAAAAATAAGAAAAAAACGAAACATCTGTGATCTTTAACATGATAAATAAATGTGATATTGTTTGTCATCTTGCGCTTGAAAAGGCGTCTGTACTGCCTTGTGGGCAATGTGGGTGGACTGTCACATTTTCTTATATGCGGCGCCGTTCGCTGCAATTGCCTGGCGACAATATTCATTGTACCATTGGTTTCGTTTGGGTGGGGCGCTCCGAAACAAAGGACTGTTTCCGCAGTAGTGCGAAAGGGGTCCACCAATGTCATTAAGATGGATGGAAACGACGGAACGAGATAACGGAGAACGCCTAGGCTTGAGGTCAAGCTTTCACAATGTGCTAGATTGCACAGGCTTTGAAGAACTAATGCGAAATCGAATCAATCTTGGCTGCGATAAGGTAGTGGTCTAAGTCGATATTTTTACCACAACCACAATGTGATCGATCTGGTTGACTGTTGATCGATAAAGAGACAACCAAGTGGCAAATTTATTATTTTTTTATTTTCACTTTTTTATTTTTATTTTTTTTAATTTATTTCCTACAAATTTTTGGTTTTTACAATTGTAATGGATTTTAACAAAAACAATGTATTCGAAAAATTTCTATAAAACAATTTGTACACACCTACCTACCTACATTGATTACCAATCTGATATCAATTTTCGCTGCCAGCCACCTTCATTCCTTAATATTATGCCTGTATAAACCATAAATGATTATAATGGACGGTATAATCGCCGTATCAAAACCTATTAAAGTCAACTCCTTATTTTAATGCGAATAAATGTTAAAAAACTTAAACATAATTTAACGGTAATTTGAGGCATGCCACATGGCATCACATTTCTTGCCAACTAATATTTGAATGTTCAATTTCTAACATGTATATACACGTACAATGCTTGTTTATAAAACACAGACGAAAAATTCCTGACATATTACACGTTTTGCCCAAGCAAAAGGAAACAAAAAAAAAAACAAAAAAACAAAAAACAAAACAAAAACCATAAAAAAAAGATACAAAAATACCGTGTAAATTCGATAATTGAACTAAAATGGAAAATAGGAAAAAAATAATAAAAAAAACAACAAAAAGAAAAAAAATCAGGAAAAGAAAAAGAAAAGAAAAAATGAATTACAAGTTGGTGCAATCACACCTACAACAAGTACAATAAAAACTTTGCATACCCGCACCACATATTCCCACGTCATTTGATAATTTGACTACCAAAACAACTGCATAAACCTCCAATATTAAACACAAAAAAAATTACCAAAACAACAACAACAAAAATTAAAATGAAAGAAAAAATGAAAGAAAAAAATCAATCATGATAGTGGTTAAACCAACTTTAACTAGGTGTTGAAATCGTATCTCATCTAAGCCACGATAGCAAAAATGGATAAAATATCTGCACATACATACATACACACACACATACATACATTAAATGCCGGCATAAAAATTTGGTTGCAACCAAAAGAGAAAACCAAGAAAAAAGTGGTAAAAATAACGAAAATTGTTCAACAATTTTAACACCTTCATGTGGTAGTTGCAAGATAATGTCATAATGTGAATAAGATAACATTTTAGGCACATGTAACTATCAAAGAAATGCCCTATTAGAGTTGGTGGATTAGGCAAAGGAAAAAGGATAAGGAAAAATGCAAACGCTTAGATCACTTAAATATGGAAACATTCGAGCTGGAAATTTTAATTGTAGACCTTCAACGTTAACTATCTCACTATTTACTGTTTATGCTTCCGGGTAAACTACATAACTGATGCTGTAAATATACCCTACATAAACATTCTAGAACTTTTTTGTGTCCAGGACGGATGAGAAAACTCTTACGGCAGATATTAGCAGGGTAGCAGGTTTTCAGTAGGCTACATAGGGCATGACGATTATGTTGGCAAGATGATAAAACCACACGACATACTTCGCGCAATTGCGTTCGTTGGTTACAACCAGATTACATACATAATTGATCATTACAACCCTTTCGTCAGGTTTACAATCTAGACCTACAATTTAAAGTCGACTTCGAATGACAGATTTGATATAGCTTTCCAGGGCAATTTTATTTACTCTCAGAGGAGATGGCCGAAGAAATATTTGTTTGTATTTCGTTTTATTGGCTTGGGGTTTGAACTGAGGCCACACGGCGTACTAGACTATAGCGACTTCAATCAGGTTGCATTTTTTATCGAACCGTCAGCAATCTGCGAAAACATGCGCAAGAAACATGTGATAATGGTTAAGGCAATTAAAGTAAGCCCTCAAGAAAAAGTCCTTTCACTAGTAATAAGAACCCTAGTAGTGAATGAATTTCGTACAAGACTACTCAGACGGGCATGTTTGCTATAGTTATTCGGATATCTTGACAGAGCCTGAGGATAAACACGGACAAGACCAAAATAATGAAATTCACAGCAGCAGACAACTTACTAAATGGAAGAATATTCGATTCCTGGTTGAGGTAGTATCACCGAAAATGGAGAATATTAGGGGTTTATATAGGCATGAAGGGCTCCTGTACAGACCATTTCAGAAAAGATCAGATGCTTGCAGCAAAATTCTTGAGATGTAAGCCCGGTGTTATGTACTGGATGTATACCCTCATGATTAGAGTAGTAACGCCGTATGATGCCATTGCCAAAGTGGACAGACAATCTGAAAATGCTTGAATGGAGTTGGACAAAATACAGAAACTGGCGGTTGTTAGTATAAAAGAGTCTAGGAAACTAGTCCTATAGCAGCACTGGAAGCTCTGTTGGATTTAAGTCTGCACACAGGTTAGTGAAAATCAAAATTTTGTAGACTATTTGGGATAATAATAATAATGACCTAAGGAATCGATCGGCTTGATCTAGTAGTAGGGCGTGAACCGTGTGCTCATGTCTAATAACACAACACACTACCTACTAGACTACAGCGACTTCAGGAGTAATCTGAGTTTAGTAACCGGTGTTTTGACTTGGGCACTGTAAAATCAAAGTACACATGTTCAGAAGGGCGATCGTATCAAACCCTACATGTGGATTAATGAGTGTTAGTCATCAGAGNAGTCATCAGAGTATATTCGTCGCTATTTTGTTCTTCATGCTACTGTGTAGCATACTGGAATTCGTGAGACTATTGGGCTTGGAGAAGATATTAGAGGAATACCTTACAAAAGTGAAGGGGAATACAATAGATCGTATCTTTGCAGTGCAATGGCAACTTTTCACGTCAGTTATAATAACCAGAATCAATTAGATTTTATTGAAGATTTGCTCGACTACATTCGAAGATTGTTGAAGTTGTTGTTTGAACATGCATAGGGCCTATCCCTTTCAATTTGGGGAATAATTAGGGATCGATAGGGATGAGTGTTTTTGTAATACGAGTACATGTTGTATAACATAAAGAACTTGCTAAGATAAAATACTTTATGTAGGCCTATAGGGTACTTTCCAATTGAGCCCACAATTTAATTCTCAAACCGCAATGTTTTTAGGCCACAGCTTAACACTTTCCTGAAATAATCGACAGGCGAAAACATGACTTACCATAAAAAAAATTTTCCGAAATTGTAATCACTCAGTGGCCGTCATTAAAGTCAAATCATTTTTCACATATTATAGCTCAAAATTGATGGCGATTGAATGTGGTACTTGGGCAAGAACAGCGTATTGGCTAGATGAAATTTACATTAAAGTAGAAACAACAACAACAAGAACAACAACAACAAAAATCATAATGTAGACAAAAATATTTTGGATTTGCATTCAAAAAAAAAAAAAAAAACAAAAAAAAAATCCAAAGTACCATCACGATTTATAACATACAATAGCAATCATAAAGGACAACAACAAAAGCGTAATAAAAAATGTTTTTAATCAAATCAACACCTTCAACAATAAAAAAAAACCATGGTTTTTTGTTTTCCTATAAAAGTAAGCAAAACCACAAAAATATGTTTTTTTTTTTCTTACTGCAGCTCTTCAATTTTAGTACAGTACTACGTAACCATCTTCTTCAATAATGTTGTTGCTGGTTTTATATATTTTTGTGTGGTGTGTGTGTTTTTTTTTTTTTGATTTTCTTTTTTGTTGGAAAGTTTAAATTAAACAAAAATACAATTTCATTTTATTGAGGTAAACGAAGAGTGATGATCATCATCTTCGCCAACAAAATAATCCATAAAGTTCTTGTTCTCTTCGTGTTTAGTTGTTGGTAACCAAAATATATTTTTGCTTTTATGCAGGTAACCGGATACTTTAAAAAAATATTGGGCAGCATAGTCAACTTTATGTCGACTGCTGTGATCGCGCGGGCCGGCGCCTGACCGATGCCTCGAACAACTTCTGATGCAACAAAATTATTACCCAAACATCTCCTCATATACATAGATACATACATACACAAGAGTAGTATTGAAAAAGTAGTAACAACTACCAACTTTGGCATTACCAACACCACCACCCTTAAGCTAAACAAAGAGATCATTCTGCTTTGGCAGACTAATTTGTCATTTTAAAATAGTGATTTGTAATGTTGCTACATTTGCTTGCAAAAAAAAAAAAATGAAAAAACAAAGAAAACACAATGGGTCAGTTATGTTCAGAAGGAGAAAGAAATTTAAGAAAAAATAGAATTTATTTAAGGGCTTAATCTGGTGTCTCAGCTTATTAGATACAAGCTCGTGTTTCAAACACCAGCTCATGCATGCTCAAACAAAACAAAATATGAAGAAAATATATCTTCGGCGGCTTTCTCACAATAGGTCTTGTAGAAAAACTCTATTCAAGAGGTTTGTCATAACAGTTTGTCATAACATATTGTGTTTTATAAAGGCATATTGGCCTAAATATGCGAAATCTACTTCATAAATAATTAAAATGATCATAGACCTTGGGAGATTTTCTATGGTCAGTTTAGAAGAAAATCTGTTAAGAATTAGCTCTGGTTTCGAAAAAAAATGGAGAAAATCCATTACATTCTGCTCCAGTTAGAGAATATTCAAATGAAATTTGACTCACAGTTCCTTTAATTGCACTTCATTTCTACACTCTGTTCCAGTTTCATTAAACGAGTGTTTGTAGTTCCATTTCTAGGGTCTCGAAAATAATTTCAGATTCATCACTCGGTGACTAGTAACAACGAATCATTAAATATGTGCTAAGTACAGTGGTGACCAGTCTAGATGGTCACCATTGTTTGTAAGTCTTAAGAATACGGTTCAAACCCAGGTCAGATATCTTCAAAAAAACAAAATATGAAAAACTATATTTCTTCGGCGCCTTCCTCTCAGCAGACTTCTGGCAAAAACTCTGAGAGACTAATAAAATTGTCATGAAAAGAATTTGTAGTTCGAAGTCACTCATAATATCATAATCCTGACTGAAGAGTTGTAATGACCAATTATGTATGTATGTATGTATGTAGATAGAGAAGTAAGGAACTTTTTCCTTAATTGAGTTTGCCTATCAAGACTTAGCGTTATCTCACTTTCATATGATCTTTGTTGCTGATGTTATCCATTTTCCTGGATGTATTAATTGATAAGGATTGAATCCTCTTAATTTTATTTTTTATAATTGCCATGATGACAAGTTCTGTTTTCAACTACATGTGTCAGCTGTCAGGCTACTAATTATTAACAAGAAAACTTCGTATTTGAAATTACATCATGATATTGCATTAGAATCAAAGATCATTTGGGAACTATTATACCTAAATGTAACGCACTTACATATGTTATAAGGAAAACAATAATAATTCTTTCCCCTATCACTTTAAGTCCCACGATTATTTATTGCTTATATTTGAGTTTAGTGACCCATAGTGTTGGCATCTGTTAGCGGCATTTAATGTACGATTCTAGTGAAATATGGCAACACTTTTATTATGCATATATCTAAGCAATTTTTTCTGTTGCTGTTGTTGTTGTTTCGTCTTTGTTTTTCGTCTTACTTTTCTTACTAAAATCAAGACTTGTCTTCTCAGTTTGCCTGGCAGTCTGTCTGTTTGCAATTAAGGAACCCATAAGCAAACTAGGGAATCCCTCGTACAATTTAACCATCATGCCACAACTAAATTATACCTTTATTCATATTATTCTTTTCTTTTTGTTTTGTTTTGTTCATTGTTGTTGTTGTTTTTGCTATTGGTGTTGGTGTTGCTGTTGTTGTGCGAATATTATTTCTGTCGGTTTTTCGGTGTACGTTGAAAGGCGTTTTTGCTTCTTACTTACATTTGTCTACAGAGGTATTGACCTGCAATTGATACCAATCTCCTACAATCCATTATGGTTGCTCTAAAGCTTTAGTTTTTCATGTCTCATTATTGGCAATTTTGCAGCAACATTCGAGATACAAAAAACACATAAAAAAAATGTACAAAAAAAAAACACCAAAAAATACAAAAAAAAAAAAATTACGAAAGAAAAAATCGAAAAAAGAAAACAAAACAACACCAGTACCAGATCATATAATTGCTCGATGGTGTTGGAGTATAAATAAAGTGCATCCACTCGTATCTTTGATTTCTTTTATATTTTTGCGGTTTTCTTCCTCTGCACACTTGGCATAGTGTTGAGAGGTGTAGCAGCGTGGAAGTTTTTTCTGGTTTCACTTTAATGTGATCGATTTATAGTTTTGCATGTTTAAGCATTTTTTCGGCCTTAATAATAGACCCAATATCAGTCAAATCATAGTTACATGCATTAAACAACCATATCGTGAGAATATGTTGTGCACAATATATGGGTGATCGTTTCATATTGAATTCATCGCTAACATGTCATAAATTTAAACTGAAAATTTGTTTAAAACATAAATATTTGGCGAATAACTGTCATATCGAGATATTTTTTTTTTCAAATTTGCAAGTACTTTTAGATAAATTGGTAGGTAAATAGATACACTGAACCGAAAAAGTCTACACCGTATAAGCTTTTCCATAATTTCTACTAAATCTCCTACTCCTCCTCCTCTTGGATGTTTACCAATATTAAAACATAGAATATGTTTTATCGACTTAATGTGCTCTCCAAAAGTCCTGCATTTGCTGTGTAAAGGTATTTACGTACTTAATTTATTCTTTAAAACTGATTACAACCCACATAATCACACCATTCATGTTGGGTGTTAACTTGTTTTATGACCGGCGGCACCTAGAGCCAAATGTCGACTAGGGACGACATATTTGAGAAAGTTTTCATGGCAATTTTAAAGTATTCGCCAGAAGGCAATTTCATATTTCATTTTGTTCAAGCTGTCTGGGCTAATAAGCCACCACACTACCTACTAGATGACGCTGACTTCAATTGATACTTGCTAATCAGTATAAATCAAATTTACTCTGGACATGATAGCCAGATGTAAGCATAGTTTTATATTACCTAGGCATTCAGTCCAATCATCACCTCACGTTTAAAGCTGGCCTTCAATATTGTCGATCTGCTATAAGAATGATATGTTTTATGGTCTTGACTCATATATAGTCTAAGCGCCCTAATGTTGCATCGAATAGCGATTATACGACTTCAGATCACACCCATAAAATAAATAGTTGAACAGTGGTTAGTTCCACATTTCTATTTAGCATTGTCGTCATAACATCCTTTATGCCCATTCAGCATATCATTTGAGAACTTTTTAAATAATTCGAAAGAAATTTTGTTCAAACAATTAAGACTGAAAACAAGTTTTTGTATTTATGTTTGTCGTTCGACAACAATCCTCACGCTCTCGAACAGATCTGAACTATTTTATTTCAGAAGTCTACGCTACAATAAAATTAAATCAGCAGGAAATTTTAAAGTCGTCTTGCATGAAACACAATTCGCTTTCAGCTAACAAGTTTGATGCACACCATTCGACTGTCAAACAGTTTGCATTCGCGAGAGAATATTTTTATTATCGTCCCAGATCAAAACCTTTTAAATTGAGTATTTAGTACTGCCTTGCCAAATGTCGTTTGATAAAACATAACATTTTTACGGTTTACTTACTAGTTTGATGATGGCGATTTTCATTTTCCTTGATCGTCACCGAAATAAATTCTACAATATTGAACCTGGAATCCTGCTGTTTAACACAAAAAAAAAAACATTGTTCTCTACAAGAAATCAGAACGAAAGAGTTGATGTGTGTAAGATATCATCAAAATTTGTTATTCGCCTCGAAAATCTGTTTGACTATCAATTACACACTATTTTGGAGCTCATTCAGCGAACTCATGTCGTTGTATATTATCATTCTTGGTGATTTACCAAAACAGAATGAATAAATGACAACCAATTTGATGAAATGACAATACGATGACCGTTATCAACACTTAAAGTTCGGAAGTAACTTTGAAAAGACCCGATAAATGAATTCATGTAGCAAGAAAGCCTTTTTTGAGATTCAATAAGTTCTTTGAGCCATTTTTAACATTCATTAAGTCTAATATTATTTGCGCTGTTATCATTCTGTTCGACCAGTTTTTTTTTTCAACATCTTGAGTAAACGTCTGGAATTTTTTACCAGCGCTGCTACAATGGATCATATTTCCCTTTCCCCGAACTCCTTTATTATGCTCTCTCGCCTTTAGAACGTATTGCATTTACTTGCAAACGTTCTCAAACCTAATCTAACCTAACCGAACCTACTCCAACCGATTAAATCAACTTTTACATGAAAAAAGTCGTTATCACCATAGGATATGTTTGACGGTTTTTTAAGGTTTTCAGTAAGAAAAGTGAAGACTAATAAAATCGGCTACAGATGCTTAAGATAGGCATGGAGATGGTGGTTTGACATTTGAAAATACACGTGAATTAATGTATACGAGCGAGTTAATGTATATCACGACATAGAAGTCGGTATATAAATGGAATGAAGCCCGATTTTGAAAAATGAAACGTGCTTGAAGATTATTTGCCATTGCAAAAACAAAGTGCAGAAGTCGCAGTAGTCTAGTAGTTCAACCACTGACGCAGACATCTTGAACATAACGAAATATGAAAA
>QOCX01000445.1:101522-123905 GCA_005959815.1 Sarcophaga bullata
TTCTTCGGCGACTTATGCTTAGCAGTCTTCTGGCAAAAAAATCTGACAGTAAATAACCCAGTCATGAAAAATTTTACGAAAATGTCGACTTTGAGCTGTAGATCAAGCCGGTAATTGATAAAAAATTAACACACACATAATGGGTGATATGAGAAGCTAGGTCGTAGACCTAACTAATGGATTAAATAAGCAAATAATGGAGAAAAATGGAAACATATCTTCAGACCATAGTTCTAAAGGAAAAAAAGTTTAAATGACATTACAAGCTGCTAAAAATTTCAAAATTTCGATTACATTCTTGCTATAGCACAATTGCAATACGTACATACATATGCATGTTACATACAAATATATTGGTATGCACTGTTAAAATCACCATCAGAGTTCAAAGAGAGCTTAAAGCGTTCAAATACGTAATTTATGTGTCACACAAAATGAAATTGAATGCCAAACGAAATTATCGATTATTTATCATTTCATATGTATATGCGAACTAAAGTGAAATGAAATTAAGAAAACAGAAACAACAACAACAACAACAACAGCAACAACAACAAATATAAATAATGGCAATAAAAATTCATTGCAACAGGAATGAATAAAATGACAAAACGTTTATACTAACGTAGTTTTAACACCCTGCAGCGCATTTTTAGCGTTTTAATATTGTTTTTTTTTTTTGCAAGAGTTCAAGCTTCTTTCAACGCATTGTGTCGCATGTTTTTAGTTGTATATGAAGTGTGATCGTGATAGCCAAGACCCAATATAAGGAAAAAGGAAAAAGTTAATGAAATTTATGACAAAACAAATCTTAACGTAAATATACATTAAAAGGATTTACGAATTGCGTACTTTTAGTAAAATATTGTTAAAACTGTTTTCACAAAAGGGTTATTATAAGTACACTATACTAGTTACATACATATAATAAATTAAAGAAAATTAATTTGCTACCAATAATTATTAGAAAAACGCAACATATACACCATATACACCATACAGTACATATATACATATATAATTGGTTATTATAACACCTCAGTTAGCTTCTCGCACCAATTAGATTATGTGTGTACAGTTTAAACTCGACTGTGACAGTAGCAATTAAGCAATAAATATGAAATAAAAGGCTTAGGGCCATTATTACAACTTCCCATTAAAGTTGGGTTTAGTTAAAGGTAACTTTAGCTAAAGTGAACTTTAAAGTCACCTTTAACTTATTTTCTTTATTACAACCTAATGCTTAAATAAAGTTAACTTTTTCAAAAAAATGTCAGTGTGGTAGCAATGTCGATTAAACTACTCAATAAAACAAGTTTTTTTTCAAACACAATGGCAACAACGGGTTTCGATTTTTTTTTTTTTTTTTTTTTTGTATATGCTCATTTAAACTTGTTTAAACTTGAATTTGAATATAATATAACAAGTTCAAACATAAACTTAACTTTAAAAGTTACTGGCAGGATTATCCTTCCTTTAAATTAGCGCTCACTTATACCTTATTGTTCACTTATAATAATGAAAAACAATTTATCTGCCCATTAAACTCCCTTAGTACGGTATTGAGATCTTGGAAATATAAGAATATAGCTTCCAAGCCTATCTGTAGAACACTTATCTTTCGCATATTAATTCCTTGAAAGATTCTTTGGTATCACAAAGTCGTATCGTAGTTTTCAAACCTGCGTCTGTGAAAAATCAATGTGCTAAAAAGCTTCAAGTCATCCTGTAATAGGTAAAACTTCTTTAACTTCACCTTTTATTGTGCCAAGTACAAGTGAGTTTCATCGTTAGCTGATATACATCGGATGTGCTAATATCGTATAAAGTATGACAAGTGCTCAGTAGTCATCCACGATTTTGAAATATCGAAACTACGATACTTTATTTAATATTCCTTTAATGCTCGTGAACACATGCAGCTGTTTGAATGATGCTTAGATGTGGGTCTTCTTTAAATGATATTTTACTCTGCTGCTGATTGCTGCCTTTTCAACACGGATATCTCCAAAAACACCCAAACACTTAATACCATCTGATGGTCTTCCTGTAGACGTATCAATTGTTTTTCTCATAGCATTACTGAAAAGGCAACGCACGAAGATACGTCTACTCGTTAAGGTTGTTGAGTCCAACATTGGTGAAATAAAACATTGAACGCCGCATCAGATGATACCGGTACGATCTAATCGTCTGTCAATCCTGTTGTTTACTTATAATTTCGAAGGTATTGGCATGGAGGCGGCGTAATTTGAGTTGTGGCTGTATATCACCGCATAAATCTCTTGTTCTCTATTAAAAACAAAAAAAAGAAAAAAAATATTCGCTGGTGGTCAGTTGACTTTCTGAAATCCTTTGTTTTTCCTCTGGCATAATTGCTCATGGAATCGACAAGTCCATTGCGCGCGTGTGTGACTGATAGGCGCTGAGTCTTACTGAAGGGAATTGTGACCAATTGCTGGTTGCTGGTCATTTTATGTCTCGTGAGTTTCGGAGTCCAAATTCACAGATGGAGTGTACAAGCAGTTCACTAGCAACCAGTGAGCTATGCGCGCATGATGGGAGAAAATAAGGTTGTCTGCTTTTTTTTTTTGAGAAGATGGCGTAGTTAACGGGTTCTGTTGGGCAATGAGCTGAATGGAAGCCTGGAGATGGCTGATCGTTCGGAGTGGAGTTGAATTTTGCAGCTGTTGCAGCGATGCCGCCGAAACATGGTATTTCGGGTTTCCCGCGATCGATACTCTCGTTGTAGTAGCCCAGCCAATTTTGAGGAGACTCGAACGGGTATACCGTATTACGATTGTAGTTTCTTCAAATTTTGACATTTTAGGTTCCCCTTCTGGGCGAAAAATTCCTGAAAGTTTTCGAAAAATAGCATAATCGTTCGAATTTGTAAGGAGTTTTCATAATTATGACGCGTACAGCTTTAGTAAGCAATCCATTTTGAATAATTTGAATAAACGCAGCACATGTGTCTGCTGCCAAATTAAAATTGAAAAATTCAACATTCTAACCCATTGGATCTCAAAGGGTTAAAGTGTCATCTGTTTGTTGAGATTTAAGAATATTTGTCCAATAAACTTAGCATGTATTTAGCATTGTACGTTGTATTCATTTCGTTTCATTTGTATTAGTTACCCACACCGTATAATTATTTGCAAGTGTGGTTGATTTTATTTTTGTTTCCTGCGGTGGCAAGTGTTAATTGGAATCAATTTGATAATCTATATACACAGTGTGCCATTTCAATTCCTCTTCCACGTTGACTCTGATAAGGAGTCATCTCTGGTATTGTTTGGACTTTTTAAAGAAGTTGTGTACTGTTTTGAATCTTAAAGTTATAACATGAAAGTGTAGAAAACAAATTTCTTTTACTCATCGTTCTCTTTCTCATCACCATAATGTGAAATTGGCAACAAAAGTAATGCAGAGAAAAAGAGTAAAGAAATAAAAGCTTATTTGTATACAATTTAGCGAACAATGCAACGAAATTCATAACAATTTTGCGGATTGCAATTTTTGATTGAAAATTAACGCTGTGGGGGTTCCGCATAAATTCGTAAATCGTAATTCAATTTGTATTAAATTAAATGCCAATTTATTGCCTGATTGGTCATAAACTATGTCCGAATGCTGTTAAGGTATGAAAGCAAAAAAAAAAAAAAAAAAAAAAAATTAAAAAAAAAAATGAAGACAACGACGACTGCATGAAACAGTCATGGCACTGGAAATGGCTTAAAGGAAAGGAAAGTTTGTATTGGTCAACGAAGAGTTTATGAACTCTTAAAATATAAATAATTACGCTTAATAAAGTGGAATTTTAAGAAGATCAAAACTTATATGAATTATGGCTTTATTATCAATCATACTTTCAGTTGAAGATGCAAAATTAAAAGGTTTAAAAAAAAAAAAAACAAAAACAAAACGAAAAAAAAGTATAAATCAGATAAACCGTACACAGATACACTTTAATTGCACACTACACTACCATCATGACATATTTCATAATTGCCTTTAAGTTGTATTCTAAATATTTAAGACCACACTGTAACCAAGGTCAGCATAATTAAGAAGCGAATTACAAAATTTGATTTCATACAGTCAATGAAAAAAATCTACAAACATCATTGTATATAGAATTTGTTTCTCGGTTATTTTTATCAAATTGAAAACGGTGTTATAACGTGTTTTGAAACTGCTACAATTAAGAATGAATGAAAATAGAAAACATAAAAAAATAGCGGTGTATGTAGACTCTTTTCTTTGTTTGTATATCGGGTGGTTTTAAGCAATATGATAATTATCGATATTGATAATTATATTTTGAGAGCTAAATACGTTGAAATGTTTTAACATTTCTCTTTAGTAAGGTCGGAGTGGTAGCTTTTAATATCAAAAAGCTTACTTGAGAACGCATAGTGGCCTGTTGTGATGCCACAGGTAAGCGCAGTGTCTGTATTGATCAAGTTCAGCCAAACCAGTTGGACAACGCAAGGGCTGCATAACAAAAACACGACTACCCCACGCTGCAAAACCAGTCAGAAAGTTTGATGAACGGAACTATATCCTTAACATCAATAGATGATAGCTCTGTCCTCTTTAGTAAGGTTTGACAAGCCATCATGAACCACTTAATGCCACAACAATGCTTGCAAATACTGGGGTCGTTAGCGACGTTTCAAGAACTTAGTCCATTCTATCTGTCAACATAATGGGCCTGTCAACCAACAGTTATTGCTTTAATTTTCCTTTTCTCGATTCAAATCGATTAACTAGAGACATGTCGAATCATCGTCCATTTAAATTTGTAAGCTTCAACCTTTCCTGACATGCTTATAAAACACAGTGCAAACAGGAATTGAAATCAAACGTCAGCCATATTTTTGCTTCGGGCTCGTTTGGAAGGTGTTAAGGGTTCTTATCAGAGATTTACGTTTCTAAATGAAGATTATTTCTGGTTGAATTTCTACGTCAATAAGCAAAATTCCATTTTTGTAGCGAAGACAATATTTAAACCGTTAACGAATCACGATTACTTCCACTTAAATTGACTGTTTGTTGCAGTATACGCTTTAGTGACTAGAAGTGATCATATTCACGAACCTATTCGCCCATTGGATTTAAAGTCTCTAGATTACTTTGTATAAGCCACGAAAATAAATTCCATTTTGTACACGAGTGCAGTCATCCTACTGTCTAATGTTGACTCCCAGAGTTTTTATCGAAGAAATATTTTTTCATATTCTGTTTTGTTGGAGAGGTTTAAGGTTTGAACCGAGGTCTTAAGTCTAATAAGTCAGTACAGTACCTACTAAAGTACGGCGATTACAATGGTTTATATTCTTGCTTTTCTATACTTTTATTTGTTGTTAAAGGCAACCTTAATTTTTTAAAACAACTGCGCAATTTGCTTAATTTCGCAGATTATATGCCTTGCAATCGATAGTCAAGAACCACCATAAGATATTTGAGCTCATTTTAATATTCAATGTTTACATAGGGTTAACATAAGCTCATAGTATTAGAGATCGACATTAATTCGATGAATTACGCTGAAATGTATGAGATAGTCGAAGCATAAGGATTCCCCATCAATGTTAAAAACTTCAATTTATAAGAAAGAGAAAGATTGTGAAACTATTTAAAATCCCTTTCAAATGATTACGATTCATAAATAGGATTACTTCTGTTGTCCGCACACTTTCACTTCATACGAGTTTTTATGATTGTGCTTAAAATAACTTTCAATTAGTTTGTCAGGTACTGTATAACGAAATAAACTTTTTCTTCAATTTAGCTTTTCAGTACATACTCGTTTACATTTTGTATAAAATTTACGTTATACTGACGATTTACATATACAGTGAGCGTCAAAAGAAACTGTACATTATGAATAAAATTCTAACAATCATCAAATTCAAGTTTTACTTCTTTCACTTAAAAAAAGTGGCCGAAAAATCTCCCAATATTTCGACAATCTTTTTGGTTTTTTTTTTTTTTGTTTTATTTAAATAGTAGAATACATAAAAACAACGGTAATTTTTTAATGTATATTTATTTTTAGTGTACAGTTTATTTTAACGCCCACTGTAAGTATGACATCAGAAAGCATGACGAATTTTTTTTTTTTTTTAAAGAAAAATTGAAGAAATCATCATAAAACTGGCACAAACAACTCAAATCCTTATGTCATGATGTTTAACGTGGCATTTAATAGTAACATTTGACTGTGACCACTTTTAAAAATTGGGTGGCATATGGCATATTCGTTTGTTTGAAAACTCAATTACCATTAAAATTATATGCAAATTTAATTCATGTTACATTGGAAGAAGTATGGAAGCAAATACCATACCTAGAATTTATGATAGAAGTTAAGCTTTTAAAAAATGAATTGATTCTCTTTGGTTTGATTTAATAGATTGCCCTTTAATATGATTGTATTTATAATCATTTATAGATTGTCACTGCACACAATTTTCCATTAAACTAGTCATAAATTTATCAACAGGTGGTGGTGGCAGTGATGCCTTAGCGGCATGCTCCAAGAATATTACTATGATAGAAAAATTATTTTTAGGAAATTTTTTTTTTTGGTTAAAAACGTACAATATTCATTAATTTATTTATTAATTAATTAGAATACAATTACAAATTATATTTCATTATATTTCCAAACTAAGCAGCTTCGATCTTATGGTCGATATAGTGTAACAGAGCAAAGTGTCTGGTCGAAATCGAACCCACAACCCTCACGATAATAGTTTAGTCGAGTGATTTCGACCTTATGTGCAGTGTAATAGAACAGAGTCTCTGGGGTGAACCTAAACCACAACGATCTTATATATCTAGCACACTATCCACCACACTACCAGGACACCCTACCGTATGATGGAAATACTCCCTCAGTAACAAAATAGTTCTTGGTTTACATTAAATACATGATGTTTTTTAAGAAATTAAATTTTTTATGGCAATCTGTCACATAATTTCTCACAGATATATGTTAATTTGTAGACGCCATAGTCTAGTAGGTAGTGTCTTGGCTTATTAGACTAAAGGACAGGGTTCGAATCCCCGGTCAGACATCAAAAACGAAGTATGAAAAAAATATTTCTTCGGCGACTTCCTCTCAGCAAGTTTCTCCCGAAACTCTGAGAGTAAATCAAATTGCCATGAAAAGCTTCTCAAAAAATCTATCGTTCAGAATCGGCTTTAAACTGTAGATCCCGCCATGCAGGTATAAAATTAACATACACAACATAAGTGGTGTGAGAAGCTAGGCCGTAATCCTGACTGAAGGATTCATATCAATTGTGTAGTCTTGTGGGTAGGGCATGTCAAACATCTCGAGCAAAACAAAATATAAAAAAAAAGAAATTTCTTTGGCGACTTCGTTTCAGCAGATTTCGGCCAAAAACTTTGAAAGTAAATAATATTGCCATTAATCTGTAGGTCCCGCCACTTATGTCTAAAATTACACACACTACATAAGAGTGCTTACTAGAAGATACACCTCAATGACCATCTATCTATGTCGGGCCTAAAATAAAGCATACGAAATCGATGGAGAAGGTTAGGTTAGGTTAACGGGTAGTTTGGCGTTCACTCGGTGGCTATATGATCCACTGTGCTACCGGGTGTGAGACCATGATTCGTTGGCGATGGCTTTGAAAACCTTGAGTTACAGAATAAATCGGCCTGTCCCCTTAGTGGCGCATATGCCAGTACGCTCAGATCTTTAAACGTTCTGTCACACAAAAACCGATGACGCCTGTACTGAAGCTCAAGGCACTCGCATATAAAGTGTTGCATCGATTCCATTTCCTCTACATCATGACAGCTTCTGCAGTAATCGTGGTGGGTAGACCGAACTTGTCAGCAAAATTGCCAGTAGCACAGTGTCCCGTTGGAATTCCTGTTAGATTGGGATCCTTTCTCTTGTCGAACTTGTTCATTGAGAAGCTCGCAAGTATTTTCAGAGGGTAGCACATAACAGCATTATCTGATAGTCAAGAAGAGTACTAAGCTTCCATAAGATTGAAGAAACCTGAATCAACTAAGTAGTGCAATATCGTTACTCTCTGCTGGATTCTTAGTCCTGTAGGAATTCAGTCAAATCGACTTGTAAATAAACGCCTGAAAGTGTTGATCCATGTCACTTGTGAAGTCAGAACCTATTTGAAGATTGAAAGACTATATTTAGCGAAAGAACAAACAGAACTAGCCAAAGACTCTTTTCTAGCCAGATGGTTTAAGAGACACTGAAATTTTGCTTGCCAACGAAAATTTTTTTGACTTGCATTTGACTATATAAGTATAGCCTGGGAATAGAAAAAGGGGAATTTTGATGGAGAAAAGTCTAATAAAGCCGAATTAGCACAACAGATACTTGGTGAATATGCGGCAAAAATGCTTTCCTCCAAGCAACAATTTGCTGCTTATCAAGAAAGGAACTTGTTCTCACTGACAGCAATTAACAACCTATTGCTACGGTAATAAAGTTAGAAGAGCCGTTGTAGGGAAACCCTGTATTGAATTGCCATCAAAATAATTGGAGCACAATTATTTTTATTTTATTCAAGCAAACAAACAAATTTTTATCAATTTTATTAAGGTTTTACAAAATAACACAATCACATCAACACAAAGTCATGTTTGTTTTGAAGGTTTTCTTGATATAAACTTATCGACTGAAATAGCACATGGTTATGCACCCTAGTGTTTAATGCTATCAATGGTTTAAATTTCTTACTAATTTTTTTTGCTATAAAAACCTTAAATTCAATTAGGAAAATTAACAGTTAAGTGTTGTAGTTGAAACAAAAACATGGTTATTAAAGCTCTACTTGTGCTATTAGTTGCTCTTGCCCTTAAGAGCATGGCCTCACCAACAAATGGAGTATTGGATTGTAATAGAAAAATAATGAAAAAATAAAATAAAATTATGGCTAATATAACAGTTTCATAATTGATATTTGTTACTTACATTTCAGTGGAGGCCTATTTAGATGAACTAGACAATGCAAGTTCCCAGGAGCGTGTGGTAGGTGGCAATAATGTTGACAATGATGAATACATACCCTATCAGGTGTCCATGCAATATAAGCGAAGAAACGGTCAATATGGCCACTTTTGTGGTGGTTCCATTATAGCACCAAATCGCATACTTACCGCAGCTCATTGTGTCAATGGTCAGGATCCTTCAAAAATCTCTGTAGTAGGCGGTATTAACAGTCTCTCCGATAAAACGGGCACTAGATCTCAAGTGCAATCATACGAAATGCATGAAAACTATGAAGAATTGGTTACAAGTGATATTGCCATATTAAAAATTGATCCACCCTTTGAGCTTGATGGCAAACGTATTGATAAAATTGAAGCAACTGATTATGAGCCTGTGGGTGAAAAAGAAAATGTCCTCTTAACCGGTTGGGGTTCCGTACATCACTTTGGCAATGGTCCATTGGCACGTTATCCCACTGTATTGCAAAAATTAAACTACAAAACAATCTCAAATGAAAAATGCAAACAAACTATGAAACAATTGACCAAAACGGAAATTTGTGCTTTAGAACGTTTTGGTAAAGGTGCTTGCAATGTAGGTGTTCCTGTTGTTTTAAAGAAATTTTCTTATAAATGAAAATTATTTTTAGGGTGACTCTGGTGGTCCATTGGTAATGAATAAAGATGGCAAAAATTATCTGGTTGGTGCCGTTTCCTATGGTACTGCTTTTTGCGCTTCCAATAGCCCTGATGTTTATACCAGAATTACTGAATTTAATGATTGGATTAAAGAACGCATGGCTTAACTGATGACTATACAATATTTTTTATTTCATAAATTTCTTTGTTTTTCGTTAATAAAAAAGTTTTTCAAACACAAAAGAACATTTAAAACATAAGAGAAGTAAAGTTTTTGTTCTATTCTTTAAACTCTTATCCTTGCAATTCTAGTAGATAGTGTTTTGGCTCATAAGACGTTCAAACACGGTTCAAACCCCCAGGTCAAGCATCTCGAACAAAGAAAAATATCTTGAAATATTTATTTCTCTTAGCAGATTTCAGACCAAAAATCTGACAGTAAATAAAATTGCCATGAAAACTTTCTAAAAAATCTATCGTTCAGTTTAGTTCCCACCACTCATGTATAAAATTAACACTCACAACATAAGTGGTGTGAGAAGCTAAATTGTAATCCTAACTGAAGGATTGTAATGCCGAATTATGTATGTATCCTTGCAATTTTCTACATGCATCTCGAATAAGCCTAGCCTAGGATGGGAAACTTCACAATAGCATTCCAAAACAGGAATGAAGAATGGAACTTGACTTGCCCATGGTTCTGAACTGTGGAATATCTTTCAAATGACTTAATCTCTTTGCCCACTCGCTATTGCAGTATGTTTCACTCATAAATCATATTGCAAAACTGGTCCTCTGGCAGCCAGCAGCGGCAGTTAGATCACGTCTAATTTTAAAGTGGCTTTCTTCTCTTATCCAAAATAATTGTGTAGCAAATAAACTTCAGAATGCAGACACATTTCTATCCGCTGTCTATATAGATAATAAAGCAGGTATTCATTTGACCTCCTTCATTTTAGACTGTCCATTAGGCAAAGGTGTTTGGGAAAAAATTTTGTTTTACTCTTAAACCCACCAGACCTAAATTTCATAGGAATAGAAGCAGCCACTTATTTAAAGTGGATCGTATGGACATACATATTACTTTTGCTACCCACAAATGACTTCTAAAAAGTCTACTGTCCACTTGATATGCGAATGTACGTAACTGCCTTAATGCGAACTTGTCTTATTTGACTCAAGCCTTCCCGATAGCCTAACGCAACTGGATATTGAACAAATCATTAGGTTAGGTTGGAGTGCTAGCCTCTGATATGAAAAAGCTCACTTGAGCATGCATAGCGGCCCGTTGTGACGCCACAATGTAAACGCTGTTTTTATACTGACCAAGTTCTACCAAAGCCAGGGAAGAGGAAGAAGTTGGTCAGCGCAAGGGCAGCAAAATCATTAGATTCATTAAACTTTTAGATACGTTTTTAGCCTGACTCTAATGAGTCCTGCTGATTGATGTGATCGTCTTATCACAACTAGTCAGTTAGCTCTTGTGCATATCTGAATGTGGTATTATAACGTGTCGCGATGCATGCTGTAAATAGCTCTGAAGGTTTTTCTCTCCCTCTTATCCTTTATATCGCTAAGCTCGATACAAGATAGTATATCAACCGGGCCTATCAGCGTCTCTAATTCAATTTTCAAAATTTTAATTTTAAATTGAAATAAAGTCGCATGTAAAATGCCGAATAAGACAACCAATAACTAATGTACTGAACTAGAGACGATAGGATTCTACATATCGTTGCCTCGATAATACTTGGAAAATTTGATAGCCAAATGGCATAAATAATGCTGATTGTAATATTGCCATTAAAACTTTTTGCATTTTGACGATTGCAATCTGATCAACCATTACAAAAAGAAAGGTAAAAGATAAGTTTTACAAAGTAGGATAGAGGCCAGCCAAATAAATAATACAAATAAGCTGAAGAAATTTTATGCATTTATTGGATACTTAAAGGAAATTGAAAAAGATGAAATATATTACCAGAGTTTTTTAATGGATTTTTAAACTTTTTTAATATCTTTTTTTCAAAGATCTCAACTATTTGTTGGTTATTTAAAGATTAAACTTTTTCAGTTTATTCTATAATTGACTACGTATGATGTGATGAATGTTATGAAGGTTAAAACCCAGCACACATTTTTAGCAGAGAGAATATACGAACTGCATGTGGTCTGTGCTTCTTATGCAACAGTTTGTTTCTCAGTTCTTAGTTGATGAACGATACATTAATGTTTTGATTTTGAAAATAGAAAAAAAGCATAGAAAATGTACTAAATTCGACCCCGAACTATAGATTTTTCATGCTAAAATCTTAACTCTTGGAGCTTTTGCCAGAAATCTGCTGCAGGCAGTCGCCGAAGAAATTTTTTTTAATATTTCATTTCGTTTGAGACGTTTGAACTGGGGTTTGAACCGTGACCTTAAGGGAAATAATTCAACGTACTACCTACTAGACTATGGCAACTTTTAAAAGATGATTCATGATGATGTAGATGATTCAGTAGTGCCCTCCAATTTCGGCACACAATTTCCTTCTAGGGTTGATACTGTGGCTGGCTTGTCTTTTTTCAAAAATTGCATGGATCCTGGTGAAGTCGTTAATACAGATCTATGCACACAACAAATGATCAATTTCAACCATGCATTAATCGAAAAACGATGAGAATTTTTAATGGATCTTGATTGTTTATCGCAAAATGTGTGTGTGTGTGTGTTTTATATTTGAAATAACCGTACTCTAGTAAGTAGTATGTTGGCTTATTAGACGAAAGGCCAGGGTTCGAATCTCCGGTCAGACAACAAAAACAAAATATGAAAAAAATATTTCTTCGGCGGCTTCCTTTCAGCAGATTTCTGGCAAAAACTCTGAGATTAAATAAAATTGCCATGAAAAGTTTCTCAAAAATCTGTCGTTCGGAGTCGACTTTAAACTGTAGGTCCCGCCACTCATGTATAAAATTAGCACACACAACATAAGTGGTGTGAGAAGCTAGGCCGTAATCCTGACTGAAGGGTTGTAATGGCCAATTATTTATGTTGTGTTATGTATGTGTTTCATATTTGGGCGACTAAAATTTTTTGTTACTATTTCGCTTTGCACAAATATTGGCCAACTTTTGGCGTTTGCTCAAACGTGAAATTGAAAGACCCATCAAAAATTCTGAAGAACTGAAAGTTCATTTAAAAAAAAAATATACAGTACGAGTATATGAAAAATATAACACGATTGTTATAATCTTTTAATAATAATTACGGTAATTTTTGTTCGATTTTATCAAATAAAGTATCAATCACAAGAGCATGCACTTTAAGAGTGTTGCCACTTATTTTATACTTTTTAATTAAAGTTTGCTATTATGAATGGACAAACTTGAAAAAATATGAAAAAGAATTTGCATACGCCAAGTTTACCTCATCAAACCTCATGGAAAATAAAATCAAATAAGATATGTATGTAGATCGTTTTAAACGTCCATCCCTCCCCTTTCCAAAAAAACATAAGTTTGATAAATCAGTTCAGAAAAGTTTGTGTAATCAATAAATTTGTAAGTAAAGTTAAAAAAAAAAAATTGGCTCAAATGAAACAAGAAATAAAAAAATTTTTTTGTGTTTTACTTAACAAAACTTATTATTTTGTCGCCTAGTGTAAATTTTGTTTTTAGAAAGAAATGCTGTAGTGTACTGTACTGTTTTCCTAAGTTCTGTCTTTGGACCTTAAAATTCTATTTGAAAACATTGTTGATTAAGAAATCCTTAAAGTAAATATTTCATCTTTGGAAAATTGAAGGTATACACTACGTATGCAACAATTATAAATTAATGACTAATAAAAAATAGATCATGTTTAAATAATAATTCATTTATAACTCTATCATATACAATGGAATTTATTAATTTTTAAATTGTTTATTTAGTTAAAGCAAGAAATGGTGCAACATTTATTGGGTAACAAAAAACAAATTGTCAAATTCATTTTTAGCATTCACACTTACTTACACACACATACATGCACAATGCAACATAACATTGAGATGGTATTCACGCTGAATAAGTGTACAGAAAAAGAAAATGGAATTGCCTTAGACCACCCATAGTGTGTGACACCTTAGGAAATAGTTAACACAACATGGACCACACCATGATTACGGCAAGTTATGAATTTAAAATTTTTCTTTTTTATTTTTTTTTTTCCTCAACAAATACTAAAACCAAGTAAGTGCATAATAATAAAAATATAAGCATATTGGCGTGTGTTAAACTGCCAGTGTAAATAGCCAGTACACAAGCATGTTTCCATAATTTTTCACCAAAACAACACCTCAACAGTTGGTCTGTATATGGAGTCCAAATATTTAAGCCTTTTGAAAAAAACGTTAGTCCACCGCTTTGTTAGCATATTACTGTGTATACGTTTATTTGTTTGTGTAATTCTCTATGGCTGTTTGAGCCTCCTTTTATTTACTGACTATGGTGAGATTACTTTTTATTTTTTATTTTCTGGTTTTTTTGTTTTCTTTTTTTTCTTTTGGCATTTGCTTGCTGGTTGCTTTGCATCATGGTTATAATATTTTGTTGTCGTATTAAAGTTAAGGCTAATAATTTTTGTTACTTTGACATCATCAAAAGATTGAAAAATGTCCTTAAATTATTAAGTGTTTATAAAAAGATTTTAAGAATTATATGCTGTGCGAAAAAGCCAAAAAGTATAGTTTATAAGCATTTTGGCATTATCAAGAGACAAAACAAAAACAAAAAAAAAAACGTGAAAAAATTCGTGACTTGGAAATGAACTATCAACAGGTAACTGGCAAGCTCTTAACTATAAATGCTTACTATCAGTAAAATCGATCAGTGGTATGGAACTATCATACCATAGTGAAGCTATTGTTATGGCAGAAAACGTCCAAACGTAATAGGCATTAAATACTTCTACCTCTTAGTTTTATTTCCAAGCATTAGACATTTAGTGTACTAATGAGATTCCTATTGATAATATTTTGAGCGTATAATTTCCAGAGTTATTCGCTATGCCAACGAAATTTGAAAGTAAATGATATAACGGTATACAGTGTATATATTTTCCATATTTTTAAAATTATACACATACATACATACATACATAATTGGTCATTACAACCCTTTAGTCAGGATTACGACCTAACTTCCATACCACTTGTGGCGTGTGTGTTAATTTTATCCATAAGTGGCGGCACCTACAGTTTTAAAGTCGATTCAGAAGAATAGATTTTCTGGGAAAATTTTTCATGGCAATTTTTATTCACTCTCAAAGTTTTTGCCGGAAATCTGCCGAAAGACAGTAGCCGGGGAAATATTTTTTTATATTCCGAATTCATCTAAATGAAGTCGAACAAATAAACTTGGCTGGGTATTTACAACGCCGTAGTTTTGGATGGGTACAACTGGGTGCAACTGGTTTGCAATGTTGATTTTTCAAACGATTTTTTTAGTGGCGGCACCTACAGTTTAAAGTCCACTTCGATCTACGGATTTTTAACAAACTTTTCATGGCAATTTTATTTTCTCGCACAGTTTTTCCCAGAAATCTGCTGAGAGATAGTCTTTGAAGAAATATTTTTCCGTATTTCTTAGAGATGTCTGACCTTGGGTTTTAACCAACACCTCACGTCTAATAAGCCAACACACTACCTACTAGACTTAGGGTACAGAAAACATATTTAATTTCTATATTCCAAAATGATAACTTGGTTTTTTTCTAATGTCTGATTATGTATCGGTCTTCAAAGCTTGCTAGCTGATAACGACCATCTTGTTGCAGCAACACCTTTCAAATTAGTTGTGAAATCTTTAGTCTGTTTTGACAAATCAGCATGGACGTGAAAATAAGACAAATATTTTATCACACTGAACATTCTGCTCAAGCAAAGTGTCGGCGCCTATTACGTTTTACGATCGCCCGTTTATCTTATTGTATTGTGGGAGTATTCGCAATGCAGTGGAAAAATTCGAGTCCACTGGTTCAATAAACAATCGAATAACACACATACGTCGATGACATGCAAAATCTGCTGAAAACATTGTCATTGTCCGTCGACCAAACTAATCGGCCTTTCGCAGACCACAATTTTGTATCGAGCATAGACCAAGACGTGTGTTCACTGGACGTTACCAAGTACCCTTATTTCGTTCGAGCAATAGTAGAGTTATAGTAGCGATAGAACAGTGATAAACAAGCCACATTGCGACGATGCTCCAATTAGTCAATAGAGTTGAGTATCCTGGCTTTATTTATAGGCGATCGTGAAGCCTCAAAATAGACTTCAAAGCACCGCCCATTCTCGGTCAGATATAAGTGATGTAATTAGTAAGAATATTAGTTGAAGTGGAGTATTTCTTGCACTGCCTTAAGAAACCGAAGCACTTGAATGTTTCTTTCGAGACTTCAAAAATGTGCTGGCATCAGCGAACGTCATATTGAATTTTTATGGCCACAACTTCAAGAGCTTGTGACTCCCTTACAACAGATGACGCTTGTATGTCAATAAGCAACACTGAGTGCTTCACGCATTAATATCGATCCATTTCTTACGACCCCATTCAGGATTTACCATATGTTGCTGAATGAGTCATTGATGGTACGCCTTCTCACCTCAATCTCCAAAGTCTTCGGCCTACCTACTAAGAGGATATGAATGAATATTGCTGTCATCTGTAAAAGAGTTGATAGAGTTAGGATTGCTGTCCAGCAGATTCGAATTATTTGCAAGTATTTTCCAACTGGACTATTGAACGAACTTGCATTATTCACCCGCGCTTTTTTTTGGAACTTTAGCTGCTCTTAAAGTATCTTTTCTCCCCTCAGTACTAAACGAAGTTCTCGAATATTTGCTGAGCAAAGTTTTAGTAGCGCCAATTTCTGAATGCCACCTCTCTGGATTGAAATGAGAGTTAAAATCATCGATTACATTGTAAAAAGTGATTGTAATGGCATAAAAGGGACCGTACTATCAGGCTCATTCGATATTTTGCGCGAATGATTTGAGAGCATTGTCATCTGACGTGGAGGTCATGAAAAACTGACTACTGAGATCAAGCGATGTGTGCTTGACGGACTTTTAGTTGTGCGGTTATCTTAAGTCGTAGGTATATTAGAGGACCCTAGGAGCAACATAACTTATGTCATTTGCATAAATTTTTTTTAAATTAGATGCAATCCAGTCAGAAAAGGCGTGCATTAAATCTAAATAGAATCCTAAATACAGTGAATAGCTTAACTTTGCAGTATTTTCCAGTACGTGCTGATTCCTGTACTATCCAACGCCAATTGTCAATGATATGTAATGAAAATCATCAAGTTACAGAATGTTTCCATTTTTTAGCGTATGAATAGCACATGAAGCTGAGAAAATCTGATTGTCACATTTATATGCCAATGACTATTTGAACGACTTTCTAATCTCTTATATACAAACAAAGGTCTTGGGTCGAATGAGTATCATTCATTAGTTTTTTCCTCAAAGTCTTGAATAAACTGACATACATACACAGTAAAAGTACAGTTCGAGGAACTAGCGTAAGGTAATGTACCTGGCACTTGTTCTTTGAAGAGAACAGATTTCAAATAATAATTGAAGGCCAACTGTTAATATAAATTTGAATTTTTTTTATTGAAATTGCTTAAGAATAAACACATACGAACATACAAATATATACACCACATATATAGTAAGATTTACAATTGGTATCAAATTCTAGTCATTTTATCCTTATCGCATCAGTAGATGACTGAGTGTACATATATTTAATTAAGCTCAACAATTAGGGTTAATTTGTGAAAACAAAAATCTTTGCATAAATAAATGTCATCTATGAGTTACATACATACATACATACATACATACATACTCGTATATACATACATACAGACAATTCATTATATCTTTTACAGAACTAATTTACATAAATGGATATGAGCAAATGTATGTTAACGAAACGATATCAACTTTAACGTATGACTGAATGAATGTGGCTCTGGGGTATCTATCACATGCATACCCAGTACATTGGTTATATGAATTTACAACTACATACACTGAGCCTGACTCACTCGCTCATCCATTAATTTATTAAATTTCATTTGACTGGCGCTTTGGTGTCCAATTTCATTAGATTTTTTTGTTTTTTTTTTTTGTTTTTTGTTTCTGCTGTTTCTGTGAATCCTTTCCTTTTGCGTTTATATTGTCCGCAAAAGTTTTGTGCATTTCAAAAATATTTTTTGTAATGAATTTATTCATGTTTTGAAATAAGACTTCAGCAAATCTGTCATTTAAATGTGGTTGTTTGTCACACTATGTCTGTTAGTATCATGTGTATTCTTTGGGTCGGTCTACATCAGGCCTGTATTACAATTTCGGCTTCATTTGCATTTAATGTAAAACATTTGCTGATTATTATCCACATGATGTGCTGAAAGGTAAAATAAAAGATAATAAGGAAATTGGATACTTTAAAACAATACACACTCATTTTTTTTTTTTTTTGCAAATCCGTATGTGGTTTGTTAGCTCGTAAGAATAGAGGTATTGTTGCAGGTTTTCAAAAATGTTACAACGCGGACCAAGACTGCATTCTTCTTATTCTAAGAATGTGGTTGAGATGCTGTTTGAAGAAAATTGAAAAAAAAAATCAATGTATACACAGGAAATTAATATAAAATAGGTCGTTATGTAGGTTTTGTAGACCCTGTTTTTGGGAAAAAATTTAAGTGGTCCAAAAACAAACTAAGTAATCTATTGTAATCAAAAGTTCTATTATTCAATTATAACTTCTGGCTCCCAATAGTTTTATGAAAATATGAGTTTCATCCAAATACCATTTTCTGCACAATAAATTTTGAGAGACCAAGACTGCTATGTTTCAGGTTTCCAAGTGCCGTTATAACGGAGAAGATGTTCGGTGCTATATTGTACTTTACTTCAGCTTCCATAGATAATGTTATGAGACATTCTTAAACTCCTAATATTCGTACAAACCCAGAACATCATATCCAAAAAAGCACTATTAGTTGTGAATCTTAGACGACACTATCAGCCCAAATTGCTGATTATCAACTTTTTTTTTCTTGAATTGGATAATCTGTACGCTAACAAGACGTTTTAACAAGATGGCGGTATGTGCCACACTTCTCACGCTATAATGGATATTCTGCACGAGAAATTTGAGGGCACGTTCATCTCACATGGAGGTGATGTGAACTGGCGATTTGATGCCGTTAGAATTTTTCTTGGGGGGATTTCTTAAGTTGTAGATGTAGTCAAGTAAGCCAGCAACCTCAAAGCCAACATAACCCATACCTTTGGCTAAATTCATAAGTCAGCCCGATTTATAAGTCAGGATGAAAAAATTTACCATTTAAGCTAGACACTCCTTAAATAATAGGAAAAGTTTTGCTTTAAAAAATGTACGAATACATAACATACATACAGAATTGGTCACTATAAACCTTCAGCCAGGATTAAGAATACAGATCGTCCAATTCTTGCACATATGTTGCGTCTGTTAATTTTATACATGATCCGCCCCCCATTGAACTACATTGAACAACAGAGACAGAGAGGAGGAGGTAGCCAAAGAAATAGTTTTACGTATGGAGATGTTTGAGCTGATGTTTGAACCGTGGGCTCACGTCTAATAAGACTACATATATAATTGATCATTACAACCCTTTAGTCAGGATTACGACCTAGTTTCTCACACCACTGATGCTGTGTTTGTTAATTTTATATATGAGTGGCGGGACCTACAGTTTGATGTCAATTCCGAACGATAGATTTTTGAGAAACTTTTAATGGCAATTTTATTTACTCTCAGAGTTTTTGCCAGATCTCTGCTGAGACGAAGTCGCCTAAGAAATATTTTTTCATATTTTCGTTTTGATGTTTTACCTGGTGTTTGAACCGAGGCCTCAAGCCGACTTAAAATTAAGCTTATAACTTAAAAAAAAAGTGGATGATCAAAAAATAACATTTCCAAATATGCTCTTAGAATACATAAGACTTGGTTACTTTCAATTCATCATAAAACGAACAGAAAGCCTAAATGAATTATTTTTTTATTAAAAAGAAGTTTTTAAATTGAAAAAATAAAAAAAAAAACAAAAAAAAAAACATTATAATTAAAATTCATTTATTTTTTAAAAGAAAAGAGTCAAATCGCTAATTAAAAATGGAAACTTCTTTGCTCACGTTCACAGGAAATTGTTAATTTTTTTCATAAGGAATAGCCAGAAACCAGAAAGAATTATAATAATATATACAATTAACAAACAAACAAACAAACAAACAAAAAAAATTAAAACAAAAAAAAATACCAAAAATCAAGCAACTTAGTAAATGACTTTAAAGTTAAGAAAAAAAAGCAACAAAACAACAACAACACAAACAATAGGTCTTAAATTAAAAAAGAAATTTGCATATAAATTCTGGAACCAAAAAAAAAAGCCAAGAAAAGAAACTGCGTAAATAAAGTGAACACCAGCAAACGAAGCAGCAGAGAGACAAACACACACACACTCACACACATAAAAACAACAAGTCTGTGTCGCAAAGCTAATAATTTTATCAAATGCGAACAGTTGACAAAATCAGCAATTTTTTATTATGACTTCATTCCATTCTGTACCACTCCACTCTACATCCTGATTTGATGAAGAAGAAAAATAAAAATGAAACATACAAAGCAGAGAAAAAAAGTACCAGGACTAAAACAATGGAAACAGAGACGTTTCAAATAAAAAGAAATTTTTATGGTTTAAATAACTTAGGATTTGATAACTGCGATTGATATCACATGTCTATCGCAAAGTATTTTTATATTTGCCAAATCAAAAAAAAAAAAAAAAAAAATCTCTGAATCCAAAACCATTATGCTAGATGAAGAGTCATATGGCAGTACCTTAAAGTATTGTTCACCAACTCTATGGTACCACTACAGGAATACATGTGTTAGTCCAAAACAATGCTTAAAATAACCTTTTTTTTGTAGTAAGTTTTGTTTGTTCAGATAAGTTCATCCAACATAAATGCCTTTTGCAGGCAAACAAAGTTCTTTCAGTTTCAAAAGATAAGCTAATTCAGGCGGCACAGAAAGATACAGACTTTCTGGTGAAAGTATGGTTGTTACATACTTAATACTAGCCTACGTGATGGTTTATGAATATGCCGATAGGCATGAGACCCTTGGTTGTGGTCTCCTCTCCGTCAAGCTACCTACCTTACGTAGCTGGTCATTACGTTACTTAAGTCAGAATGGCAATCTAGCTTCTCACAACTTCCATGATGGCAGCTTAGCATATTTGTGGCAATGCTTAGTTTTAAATCAAGTGGGGACAGAGGCACAAAATATTCTGGCCATTCTAGAATTTTTGTTCTTAAAACCTTGTTAGCTAAACATCAAAGATATTTGATTGCAATTAGCGTGTATTACGGTGACATCCTTCTTATCAGAATTGTTTCTATAAATTTTTACGAGGCTATGTTTACTCTCTAGTTTATATCAAGAATCAAGCGAACCTTGACGTAATGAAAGCCAACATTCAGGCTATGGTGTCAAAACCATTTACTTCAATAATCAGTTAAGAATTTGACTGATCGAACGAATTGTATAATACGTAGCTGCAGTAGACAAAAGCCGAAAGTAATTTTAAGTTAACATTCTCATAAAAAGTATCCTATAGTTCTCTGTCATCGTCGTCTAGTAGGTGGTGTAGGCTTATTAGACATGAGGCTACGTTTCAAACCCAAGGACTCTAACATAACTGAAGTATGAAAAAAATATTCCTTCGATGACTTCCTCTCAGCAGACTTCAAGCATACATTCTGAGAAAAAATGAAATTGCCATGAAAGGAATCTGTAGTTCGAAGTCGACATTAAACAGTAGGTCGCACCACTCAAGTATAAAAATTAACACACACACATCATAAGTGATGTAAGAAGCTAGGTCATAATCCTGACAGAAGCATTGTAATGACTAGTTGCATATGTATGCATGTAACAACTGTTTTATCATTTAAGACCCCTTTTTACAATGAAACAATGAAAAATGATGCACGTCCCTGTATTTTCATTGAGAAAGAGAAAAGAAAAGAAAAGTGAAAATTTGTTAAGAATAGAAAAGAAGGAAATGCTGCACACTCAGCTTAAATTAAGTGTAAAACAGACCACGCACTAAGTTCATTTGTCTTATTTTTTGGTTTTTTTTTTTGTGGTTAAAAAATAGAAAAAAATCATCTAAAAAATTTACCAGGAAGTTTTCTTTTCGGTTTGTTTTTGTATTTTTTAACAGTTTAATTTCAGTCTCTATGTTATATAATCTCGTACATATATTCGTACATATTTATTAGTGCATAACTTTTATTCTTTCTGTTGTTGTTGTTGTTGCTGTTGTTGTCTTTCTTGGTTATTAATCATCTTTTGGTAGCATAAGTTGAATGTTTTTTTAAGTTATTTTGTTGTTGTTGTTCTCTTTTTAACATAATCTGTGTGTGTTTACAATTGTCGTCAGAAACGGAAGCCAACAAGGGAGAAGTTATCAGGATATCCTTACAATGTATATTTTATGTATGTACTAGACATTTATTGTCTATGTATGTATGTATGTGTACATTGGCTACGGACAACACTGTTAAATGAATTGTTGACTATTTCTTGTCTTAATTGAACCTTTTTTTGAAACAGAAGTTCAGAAAAAATTTGTTGAT
>QOCX01000445.1:136581-150984 GCA_005959815.1 Sarcophaga bullata
ATCTAGAACAATCTAATAAACAAAATTGTCGAATTTGGGATATTACCAAGCCATGTCAGTTCCAAAAGCATTCAATCCATGTGCCCAAAAACACACTGTTTGATGTGGGTACTGGGCTGGCGACTCAGCTCATGCTACATTGGATGTTCTTCACGAATGATTTAAGGGCACAGTACAGATGCGACTAGGCTAGGGGGATCATGCGACTTAACCTTAGACTTAGACTTATTCTTAAGAAGTTTTCCTAACTCGCAGGTGTATGCAAATAAGTCACAAACCATAGACGTCCTGCCTGATTCTGTGGCCGAGCAATGAAAAGTACACCCTAAAAATAATTATACATTTAATGCGTTGCAAGATAGTGTACATTCCCTTTCGGTGTTTCCAATTTGTTTATTTTTATTCCTTGAATTTCCTTTACAGCTGTTGGACCACAAAATATCTAATCTGGGTTAACATTCTAATGCCGATTATTTTCACTCTGGTCACCTTGATAATAAAATGTGAATTAGTTAAGAAATCTATACAACGTCCAGCTTTCCATTTGTTCACAATTATTTCGAATGCTTTGCAATGCAGATGCTGCATCAATTGATGTTGCATGTTCAAGCATCTTTTCGCTTTACCACCAAAGGAAGTTTATTACCGCTGGTAATCGCTCTACTTATTCTTTAAATATTTTATTTTATGATTTTTCTGCTATACGTTGTTGTTGTTGCCGTTCTTTTGTGTTGTTGCTGTTACGTGAATTGTTATTATTTATATGCCGACTGTTGTACATTAAACATCGTGTTGTGTGTGTGTGTTACTTTTTATTCTTTTTATTTTTGCTGGTGATCACTGAAAGCGATCGACAGGTGTTGATTGCTGTTATTGGTCGTTATTCGCTCTTTCGCTCTCTCTCTCTATCTCTTTGCAATGCTTGTTTTATGCTATTTCTCGTTTTTGTTTTTATTTTATTTCTGGTGTTTTTTTTTTCTTTTTCTTTTTCATTTTCATTCTGTTCGATTTGATATTTGGTGGGGATGAGCTTCTTTTTATCCATGCATAATGTGCTCGTATTCATGAAGTTTAAGTTAAAGATGAGATCCATAGATGCTGTTGGTGGCGGCATTCAGTTGTTGTATATCTTTTTTGTAGATATTTTGTTGTTGTTTTTTTTTTTGTATAGTATTTCTTATTATTTATTGCTTTTTGCTTTGGTAATTGTATGCATAAGCGTGAAAACAAATTATTACAATTCGTACGTGATTTTAATCAAAATATCATGTACCAAATTGACTATAATTTCGATAGGTGGTAGGTGATAATTTTCAATTGCATTGTACGACACTCAAAATTATAGAGATGATGATGAAATTTCAAAGAATTTTTTCTTTTTTTCTTCCCCCCCTTTTTTTCCTTTTGTGATGATTGGCATGATGTTGAATTTAATACAAAAATTTCTAAGGAACTAGAGTGTTGTAATGTGTGTCAAATAATACAAGTATATACTATGCCACATAATAATAATTTAAAATATTTTTTATAATGCCTAACAATGTAAAATTATAATAAAAAATTATTAAAAAAAAAAGCAAAAAAAACAACATTTGAAAATTTGTACAAAAAGTGATCAAAAATTAAAAAAAAAAATTTTTTTTTGATAAAAATTTTGCGGTAATTTTCTGGATAATAAGGAAAGGCAACTGTCAATGACGTTTAATTACGTTTATCATGTATCCCTATTCTGAATTAGTGAACTCTAAGTCTAAAATGTTCTATCAAAAGTTCAAAGACATTATTAACCTCAGGTTATTTCTGTTGATGCATGACTCAGTCCTCTTCAGTTGGTATTTTCCCAAAAAAAGTTTTGATTGCCTCAAAAACTCACTTGGTTTTGAAAAGATTGTTGGCATCTCTTTTCGTTAAGCATAACATACGCCCCCACCTTACGACAAGTGACTGACACCTCCACGCAAGCTCGTCTACTGGCTCATTGTCGAGAATTCTCATATGACCTGTGCCTACTAATGCCGGAATTCACTGTAAACCACGCCATATATTTTTCTTTTCGTTTCTATAATCTTCCATCATCTATCTCATATGAATTAAGTCCGTTTCAGCTCAATAGGTAATTAGTCTACTATAGTGGGACCAAAGATAATTTCAGGTGCCTCTTTCTCAAGAAAGAAGCCAGGAGGTCCCTTACTCGAACCCGGTTTTGTAGGCGAGCTCTTCAATAATCAAGCTATCAAATTCAAAACATAATAGATTGGAATAATAAAAGATAGAATTTCATAGCCCTGGATAGGTTTATACATACATACATACATACATACATACATGCCGGATGATGCCGCTGAAGATAGTAGTGGAAATAGAAAGGAGAAAATATGACGCAAGGAGGGGAACGGATATTTCGAACCCTGTTCAACTATTAGATGATGCTATGGATATATGCCAGCAAGGCTGGTCCAATTCCATCAAGGGAAGATGGACCTACAGACTCATACCGAGTATAGGCGAATGGATCAAGAGGAAACACGGTCAGGTGAACTTCTACCTGACGCAGTTGCTAACCGTCCATGGATGTTACAGAACATATCCCTATGAGTATGGTCACGACATTGATGAAGCATGCCCTGAATCCAGAAATGAAATGGAAATGGCGGAGCATGTTTTCTTTACTTTCCCTCGCGATGAGCACGAATATGCCTGGAAAGGACAATAGGATAACAGGTAACGCCCGTACAATGTAGCACAGGCTATACAATGTCTTTGTGAAAATTCCCTAACTTTAGCTCTGTAAAGCTATAAGAAAAAAATACAATACATGCATACCATACATAATGTAATTTACAATCCTCAGTCAGTCTCACACCACAAATGATTATTGGGAAACTTTTTCATGGCAATTTTATTTGTTTCTGGCAAAATCTGCTGAGAGGAAGATTTTTCCATATTTCGTTTTGTTCGGGAACTGGGTCTTGAACCGATGCTTCAACTCCAAAAAGCCAACACCCTACCTACTAGAGTACGTCAATTTGATAGTGTCTTTCTTTTGTTCTTTCAGAGGAGACATTCTGTAGCATATTGTGCTGCAGACAACTGATCCATTACGATCAATATTTCCTTAGGCATTTGCGTCTTTGTTATTATGAAATATGGATCCAAGCATCCAATATTGACGATGGTAGTAATGATTTTAATAACACGCATAGGTTGTGTAGCAACACAAGTCTAAGAAATTATGGTTAAAACAGTGCTATGCCAGATTAGAGGGACATACAATATATTCAAGGAATAGTTGTCTTGCATTCGAAATTTTCAAGTATCTCTTAGTCCTAGTGATATTTAAATCTCTTCTAGACAACGGTTTGTAATAGTCAAGCGCCATGAATAAATTCGGCATAACACTTCGGCTGGTGACAAAAGCCTTTCTCTATTTGAATCAATTTCGAAGCCAGAAGGATAAAAATTTGTTTTTAATAGAAAACTAGTGTACTGAGCTGGATAGGACCATATATGGAGTTGGCTTTGTTTGGTTGAGGTTGGTATTTTTAACAAAATGATTCTAAATTTTTTCAAATAATTTGTACATAAATTCGCGGTATAATGGAAAAAGTTTAACAATATTTCATTAGTACAGAGCAGTGGTTTTAAATTTAATGTGCCAGTTAAGACAATCTCTATAATTACTTCGCCACAGATACAATAGAATATTTATTTCAATTTCAATTAATATTTTATAATTTTTTCAATTATTTACGACAATATATTTAATTTATGTTTGTTATTTGTTTTGTCTTTTGTCGACTTACCTAAAATTAGACATCATTTGCATTATTCGCAATTTAATGAAAATTATACGGTGAATAGCCATGCCATGCCATGTCATGGTATAGCATGGTATGCCACGATAGCAAAAACAACCTGATGAATTACCTGAGAAACAATGCGATTGTAGGTTTTGTTTAATAAGACCCCTTAAGGTCAATATTTTGCTACTGTATTTACAGAAAAGATGAAAATAAAGATTTTTCTTCATAAAAAAAACAAAAAAATTAAGGAACAAAGACGTTAAAAGAGCCAAACGGCAAATAAAAAACAAAAAAAAAAAAAAAAGAAAAACGAAATCGTATTTCAAATTGAACAAATTTTTGATACCAATCAAAAACCAAACAGCTACCAATGAAATCAACGATAAATAACTAAATAAAGTATTAAAAATAAAAACAAAAACAAAAACAAAAAACGGCTAAAGATCGTATTCAAAATAACATTGTAGTTGAAAACTTGGCTACTGCAAACATTTTTGTTTTCTTTTTTTTTTTGTTTTTGTTTTTGTTATAAATTTTTATCTCAATGTTTTGAGGGAAAAAACAGCTACAACAACAATAAAAATAAGATTTTTCTTTTTTTTTTTTTTGTTGTTGGCCTGTTTTTTGTTTTTGTTATTTGTGTTTAATGTTAACCAAGATTGTCGTCTTAAGGCACGTTTTATTTGTACAAAAACTGAAATCTTTAAAAAAAAAAATTTTTTGCCTTTTTTTCCTTGCAAGATTTTAATTTTTCGCTGATACTGTATAAATAAAAAGAGTTGTGGAGTAGATTTCGTGTATTAGTTTTGAGACAACTTCTCTAACAATAATACGAATAACAATACCAAAAACAACAATAATAATAATAATATTAAGATCTTGTTAAGATATTATTTGTTAGATACGACAAGTAGACTTAATTATCATTTTCATGTTTAAACATAAATAATGCATTACTTTTAAAATAAAATATAAAAATTATTGTATTGTTTCATGCATACACTGAAACAAAATTTATTTGATGTAACCAGCTGTTCACAACTTAAGTGTCCTAACATGGACAACTTTCGTATGCAAGACTTTTCACATTGAATAACTAAGACGAACATAGCAAAATGAGTATCCATTTGTCTCTTTCAAAAGTAAAGTTAATTACAGCACGCATAAAGCAATATTGAAAATTTCAAATCTTTCACTTAATAAATGACACTTAATGTGAAATATTCTTAAAGGTTGGCAACCATGCCAGAATGGAAGTTTTCTAAAAACTCTCTCTTTTGAGTGATTTCAATAGGAGATATGTGTTATGCGTTATCTCCTTGATTTATCAGACTTTGGCTTATTAGACGTGAGGCCACGTTTGAAACCCCATCTTCAGCAAAACGAAATATGAAAAAATATTTCTTCGGCGCCTTACCTCTCAATATGTTTCTGGCAATAACTCTGGCAGTAAATAAATTTGCAAAGCTTGTCAAAAAAATCTGTCATTCGTAGGCGCCTTTAAACCTTTAACACATTAGCTAAGTGTTAATACTGACTGAAGGATTGTAATGACCAATTATGTATGTTTCCGCACACTTTGAGTGATATCTCAGCGATAATATGACATATATTGGTTTTTAAATGCTCCAGCCTAGACACAGGCTTTCACGCTCAACAAAAACCGTATCAAGGCGTCAAAATCTATAATCATGTTGGCCCATTAAGGTTTCTTTAAGGCCATTCTAAATAAAACACTGCTCTGTAATACCTTAAAATCATAGGAATCATAAAACAAACATTTTTCCCTGCTTTTTGAGCCCTTTAGGTGACAGCTTCGTGTATTAGCGCGACCACTGAGAGAGTGCAATAAGACTTAGCATTTAAAAAAATTCGCTTGAAAAATCAACTTTGCAAACCAGTTGCTCCCATGAGGACCCATCCAAATCTACGGCATTGTGAATACCCAGATATGTTTATTTGTTCGACTTTATTTAGATGAATGCAGAATATAAAAAAATATTTCTCTCGGCAGAAGTCCGTCAGAAACTTCGAGAGTAAATAAAAATTGCCATGAAAAATTTTCTGAAAAAAACTGTAGGTCCCACCACTTATAGATGAAATAAACACACACATCATAAGTGTTGCTAGAAGCGAGGTCGTAATACTGGCTGAAATTATGTATGTGTGTATGTATGTATGTATGCGTGTTAGAACCTCCAGAAATCACCTGAGGTTAGCAATCCAAAGAACGCTTGACCAGAAACTGGGATGATGAAAGAGAATCATCAGAAGACATTATTGGAACCTAAGTAGAATTAATGCATCACATACGTACACACATAATTGGCCATTACAACCCTTAAGTCAGGATTACGGCCTAGCTTCTCACACCACTTATGGCGGCACGGCTATCAGGTTTAAAGTCGGAGCTCCCTTCAACGACAGATTTTTTTGAGCAACTTGTTTCAAGGCAGTTTGTATTTACTGCTCAGAGTTTTTGCCAGAGGAAAACTGGATGAAGTCGCTGAAAAAATATTTTTTTTCATGTTTTGTTTTTGATGTCCGCCCGGAGATTCGAACCCTGGCCTTTCATCTAATCGTCTAAAATTTCTGGGTGCATACTAGGTGCTTCAAAGGGAATTGTACTTGTTCACTTTGTTTTAGGCAATAAATTTGGAGGAGACTATACAGGTTGTGAGCAGTTCAAACGCTCGTATGTTTGCAGTGATATGGTACAGTATTTTACTTCTACAATACATTTTTGCTAAACGGCATTTACACCAACATAATATAACTCATTTCGATTCTATGCAGGGTTTTTTTTTCAGTGTATTAGTAAAATATCTTGCAAAAAGCAAGTGGTTAGCAAGTTAAGTTTGATGTTTATTTCAAAATCGGAAAAAGAGATACAAGACAATAACAAGTATCAGTTAAGTGAACTATGACAATGGATTTTAAGTGATTTTATGATTACAACGATCTGAAGTCTATTTCAATACGAATTTCTAAAAAAAAAGAATTTTTGTTTAAAACGTAAAAATATCGGGGAATATAAAATGAAAAATCAATTTTATACGGCCACAAACACTCAACAAAATACATTATTGATCTTAAAGGAAAATCTCTATTAAATAATCTCATAAATGTTTAACATAATTTTGGAGAAAACAAAAAAAAAAAAAAAACAAAAAAAAAACAACAAAAAAAAACAACAAAAAAAAACAATTTTTTAGAAAAATATGCCAGTAACGAAAAATTTCTAAAAAGTAAACCAACTTTGCTGGCATTCTTGTGTTCGTAAAGCAAATATTGACTGGACTTGTTTGTGTGTACACTCGTATTTGAACTTGCCAGAAAACATATTTTCCATGTCGATACAATCAATTGCGTTATGCTAAATATATGCAAATACGATTACGAATACGAGAATACGATTACGAATATTTCTTATTTTCAATGAACAAAAGCCTGCCCTGAATAGAAGAAAAAAAAGCAACAACAAAAAAATCATTTCCTAAGAAGCCCAAGAAAGTCATCTTTTAGTGTTTAATTTTTTTTTTTTTTGTTTTTGTTTTCTTTTTTTTTCATTTTATTTACATTCAGGAAATCGTTACAATACCCTCATCGACTCCTTTTGTTAAGGCATTTCTTTATCGCGATTTCGTTAACCTAAAATAACTGCTTCGAACAGCAATAACCCTCAATGAAAATGTCTTCTTTTGCATTTGAAATTATTTTGATCTACCGATAGATTTTTCTTCTTCTTTTCTTCTGTTTACCGATTAAGCTATTGGGTGGGTGGATTATACGATCATCAAAAAAAAACGTGAATCTTAAAGTTATTGTTTATTTATGTGAGAGCCAGGCTTATTTGTTTGTTAAACAGGCTTACAGGGAAAATAAAGTTGATTTAATTGTGCGCATAGTGTGAAAATGCGACCCTATTTTCATTTTATCATGTGAAGGAATGGTGTGGTTTAAACATTATTTATCGTAAAATTTTGTTTGAAAACAGAACTGAATTGTCATTGTCTGTTAAGCCTCTCTCTTGCGAGGTAATATTCAATATTCGCAACAACATCTAGGAGCTTCTGATATTAAACTTTCTATATAAGACTGCTTGTGCCTCTGCAGTATTTTCCAATCAGAAGTCATGACAGTTTTGAAAGCAGAGCAGGTGCTTGTTACTGGCATGATTAACTCCGAAAATTTCTTGATTTTCATGCTGCGGACACTCAAGCTGCGATTAAGTCCCTAACGAACGTACGTGCTTTGTCCATTAAAATAGCGACCATTTTTTAGAGAATTCCAATCCATCATATCGCAACTCGGACTCGTATTTCCGATTGGCATCAGTAAATTTGGCTATTTTCCACTAGTTTCCACGGGGAAGCTTATCGTCGTTGACAATAGGAGGTTTACGTGCAATATTTGCTAGCTCTCCTGAATACGTATGGACAGGCAGGAGAACCAACTCACTTCTGTATTTAACAAATCACATTGGCCATCCATTGACAGGTGGCGATTCTTACGCCGCCACTCTCATGCCACATCTTTGGCATACGACAAATGACTTTCTGCATGAGCTGTGGGTCTAGAAAAAAATTTCATCTAATGCGGCCAGTGCCTGTTGTTTATTACAAAAAGACGAAGGTTTTTGACATCTCATTTTTTGATATCCCTTGAACGAGCTCTTCTAATATAAATAAAAAACTGTTGCAATAGCCAAGATTTTATTTTGGACTCGGGAATGATTTTCTTCTAAGAAAGTGTTTGGACCACCGGGAGATTTGGAGGGTGGCGTCATTGTACCAAACCTGATCCTAAGCTAAGAAATATATTAAAAGATTTCTTTACAATTATTGTATGTGATGTAGTCGCCGTAGTTCGGTAGTTAGTGGTGTTGGCTTACTAGACGTGACACCACTGTTCAAACGGTTCTGGCAAAAACTCTGTTGAAAAGTTTCTCAAGAATCTATTATTCGGAGTTTGACTTTAAACTGCAAGTGTCGTTACTACTTGGTATAAAATTAACACAACAGTTAAGTCGTAGTCCTGATGGAAAAATTGTAAACCCATTTTATTATGTATGTTTCCGCACACTTTGGCTGACATTTCAGTGATAATATAGCATATATTAGTTCTTAAGTGCTCCAGTTTCAGCCAGACATAGTCTTTCACACAGCTTAACCAAACAGAATTACAGCGACAAAATGTATAGTCATGTTGGCCTATTAAAATCTGTTCGTGTGGTGTGTCTCGCGGCATTGTCATGTTAAAGCAACATACTGGCCAGTTGATAACTTTCAATAATCTTTCGATCATAGAGTTTTGAATCCATAGTAAAGGTAAAGTGGTATGAGAAGCTAGGTCATCATCCTAACTGTAGAATTGTAATGTCGAATTATGTATGTCTGTGTGTTTTTAATAAGCCACAAATGGAAAACATATCGAATAGTTTTTAAAGCCTATTACCTGCTGAATAGTTTGACTCCGCCAATAGACCAAAACATATTTTTATTCATTAACATGGTAATGAAACCATGAAACCCCAAATTAAGGCCAATATTGATTAACATGACAACTGAAATAAAGAAAGAAAATTTAAAAAAGATGAAATAATAAAGTAAAGTACTGGTGCATTTAACAGTTGACTGAATGCCCAAACGTCACACGCCTCTTCAGATGTTTATTTTGCCTATTGTTAAGGGACGAAGGCTATTCCTTTAAGTATTTCTATCAATTTCTTTCCTTTGGCAAACTGGTCAATTTGTACAATAACGTGTTTGATAAATAATTTCTTATTTTTGTTTTTTTTTATTTTGTTTTGGCAATGGAAATGAGATTTTATTAGGAAGATTAGAAAACAAAAGACTGCAGGACAGAAGAAAATATGAAACTTCTTTAAAAATGTATTGATTCGGTTACCGTAACTGCTTAAGACAGAGAGATAAAAATGATTTCCTAAAGAAATATTTTTTTTCATTTCTAAGAGCATTTGTCTGTTTGTATTTGGCTTAAAACAATTGACCACATTGTTTATATATTACTATGGCCATTAATGTATGGTTCTATATAAATGCGTTATGATGTTGCTATTATTGTTGTTTTGAAAAATTGTCATTTTCTCAAAGTTGTTGTTTTTGTTGTTATTATTATCATTACAATAGAGAGGAAGAAATAAAAAGAAAAAGAAAAAAAAAACAAACCAACCGGCTGCAAAAAAGTTACAAACAGCCCGGACATGCATTGCGTGCCGTGCTACAGAACTGTATATTGGCAATACAGCAACAGTAGCCTTATTGGTAGTATTGTAAGTAGCTGTAAACATATTATGCAACAACTGCAACTGCTATTGCATGTTCTGTTTTCTAGTTCTGCCTATACAGCAAAGATGTCAACTGAATTCATTTGCTCTAAAAAAACGCTACAAAAACTGTGTAATTAAGTTTTTTAATAAAAAAAATCGCCAAAAACTTAAGTGCCAAATACAATACCACGCTCATAAATTAATTTAATAGCCGTTTTAATTATTTTTAATTCTCAATTAGAAAAACCAATGCTCAAATAATCAGAACAGGAAACCAAATCGTTATCTATTGAGACCATTATCTGAAATCCGACTTAAAAATTCTACTAAATTTGGAACTGCAAATATACATCCGGTTTGATTGAATCCATCCAACTGTATTATTCCAATCAATTTTATCCAAGACTAAGTTTTCTATTCCGCTCAATGTGTAGCCTTTATCCATGGCTTCTGAAACGTCACGTATTAGACACGTATATCCATACGAAAATGGAATACAATTCTCATGTATGCGTCGATGCCTCAAAGTTTATTTTGCGGCTTCTCAACCGCCCACAGGGTTTGATTATTAATGACAAGTAAGGTATGCAACTCTTTTGATCGCTTGGAACACTAAGTGGCTTGTATTTCGCTAATTTATCGTAATTTCAATAGAATGTCCTCAAGGAAAATATAGGGACATGTTTCCGAAAAACGTCTATTTTTAAGTAATACACAATTGTCACGTAAAGCACTTCCATTAGTTACGAATTCGCCACTGAATCGCCCAATGTATTGTAGAAAGAATTCGTTCTTTAGCCGCACTAACTGTATATGGAGCTCGACTTTCTTGACACTTATAATGGCAGTAGATTCAAATTCAACATTCACAAACACTACTCGCTCAGTTTTCCACTCCCATAAACTAGTTTTCCTAGCTCCAACACAATGCACTGCATGACTCGAAGCTATTTCCTAAACATTGCTAGTAAATAAAGAAAAAATTAGAAAAAAAAAATCCGAAACGTTCTAAACTTCGTATTTAGCCAGATACCTGACAAATCCCAAGCAATCTTCAATATAATAAAAAAAATGTCCAGCATTTCTAAATCAGACCGGAAGACATTTTACGTTACATTAAAGGTGATCGAATCGTTGATGTTCTAGCATAAAGTAGAGATCGATCACATAAGCTCACTATAATCTTTTGATGGATATCTTGTGATATGATAAATCAGATATGGGATATTGTGACAACAGGAGAGCGTTTCCAATGACTGATGTCCAATACAAACAGAAAATCTGGTGGCAATAAGTTAAACAGTTTCGTAACAGATTTCGGGAGCCTATAATATGAATGGGGATGATTAAAGTCATTTAGCAATCCAGTGCCTTTATAATAACCATACTTTGCCATGTTCGGGTATCACATGAACAGCCAAATTTTTGGGATGCTGCTGGATGTTAACAATAATAATTCTGTGGCTAGTATTTGTTTCTTTCAGAGATGCATTTACGCTGCATTGGTTCCAAAAATGTGTTCCTATGATTTATTCTCACAGAATCTATATGTTGGGCTCAAAACGACTCACATTCTGACCAAGTATACCCTGAGTCTACAATGTCAAAACACCGCTTACCAACTCCAAGTTATTTCTAGGTTATCTGACGTATGACTCATATCCTCTCTTATTGTAATTTTCCAAGAAAAATTCTGATCTTCTTGTACTCACTTGGTTTGAGAAGAATATTTGACACTTTTTATCTTTACTTTCTAGTATGGTTAGTTTAGGTCAGGTTAGGTTAGCAGATAACTAGCTGTACACAGGCAAGTTCACTCGGTGGCTCATATGGCCCATTATGTTGCCCAGTGTGAGGTAAGACTCATCATTTTTTAAACCATGAAACCGGTCGTTTCAGATCTTCAAACGTTCTGCCACCCAAAAACCAATGACGTTTATTCTGAAATGCAGGACACAAGCATAAATTGTGTTGTAGAGATTCCGTTTCCTTCATATCATGAGTTTCTGGAGTAATCCTGACGGGGCAGACCGAGTTTGTCAGGGAAACTGCCAATAGCTCAATATCCTATTAGAATTATCGTTAGAATGCGAACCGTTCTTTTGTCAAACTCCAGTAGTTCCCTGCTTCCCCTGATATTTACTGTTGGATATAGCAGTTTTGAAATTTGGCAACCAGATACGTTGCAACCATGATCCATGCTGAATTCCATGCTGCTTTTTTCAATTTGGAAAAGTATTCCTTAAGAGGAGCATATACTCATAGTAGGGTAAGTAAAACTTTAATTAATATTGCAGCATATTAAAGTCGCCGTAGTCTAGTAGATACTGTGTTGGCTTATTAGATGTAAGGCCACGGTTCAAACCTCAAGTCAGACATCAAAAGGTAATATAAAGAAATATCTCTTCGAAGCCGTCGAATATCTGGCAAAAGTATCTGGTGAAAACTCTGAGAGTAAAATAAAATTGTCATGTAAAGTATTTCAAAAATCTGTCGTTCGCAAACGACTTTAAACTGTAGGTAAATCTCGCCACTCATAGATAAAGTTAGCACACACAACATGAGTGATATAAGAAGCTAGTCCATAATCCTGGTTGAAGGTTTGTAATGGTCAATTATGTATGTGCATATAAAAAACTTCCAGCTGAGAAAGAAAAATCGCTAACATTGCCACACTTTTTCTAAGATCATTTCAATCCACAAAGCGTGTGTGTTCTATTGATGATGACATATTTTGTGTCTGCCTAATTTCTCTACAGAAACAAACGCCTTTTCTAGGCTTATGTTTTAGCATAAATGCCCACTCGCCTGCTGAGCCATGCTATTGTGCGACGATTGTTGATTTTGAAAAAAAAAATTTGTATCGGCTTTTAGAAATCTATTTAGCACACAATGGCGCTGTATGCTAGATAATAGCATTTTATTACTGCATTTTGAGTGTTATTAACCAAATGGTAAAATAATCTTTTAAGATTTATGGCATTTCTTTTTAAGGTAAAACTTGTTAGAAGAAAAAAAAAAAGATCTTAATTCATGCAGTTTTTCAAAGCAATTGCAAAAATAAATCAAATTAAAGTTCTTAACAAGAAAATGACGGATTTAAGGATACTATTTTTGTGTTGTGTTGTGTTATGTTATGTTAAATTAGGGGCCAGAGGTAATTAGTTAATTTAGTTATTTTTTTCCAACATTTGAACTGGCATTTGATATTTACATTTTAAAAATGTCTTCATGCATGCCATACATTCTAAAAATATTTTACGAAATATTTTTCAAAGAGATACAATCAAAAATAAAATCTTTAAATAATTTATTCATAAATTTTATCAATGATCTCTAGCGTGAATATGTATACAAAACCGCACACCAAAATCGACGTATGATGGTAGTGCATGCATGCAACATATAGCCTCCATTGTCATTAATTTTGAACATGTGGTCAAGCAGCTACTGTTTGTTTGTTCGTTTAAACATGCATAGAAGCTAAAAAAATTTTTTTTTTTTTTTTTTTTTTTTTTTTTTTTGTAAGAAAACTGAATAAATAACGTTGACAATATTTAGAGAATATATTGTCAATATATGTATGACCAATGTAAACTCATAGTCAAATAGATGTATAGAGACGGACATAAGCATTGTATGTACAACAGTTTCAACAAAGATTACGCATTGATTGTCTAAGTGAGTGCCAGACAGCCAGCCAGCTAGCTAGCCAGCATTTACCTCGTATGTAACATCTATACTTACGTTAACTAAAGAATATCGTTGTTTTTATTAAAATCATCGACCATAATAGAAAAATCTTTAACACCTTTTGGTTGACCATGAGTTAGTAAAGATCTGAGATTTTGTTGTCATTGGGTGTTATCTTAAAAAAAAAATGAAGCAGACAAAAACGTATTGGAAATATCTTTAAGCACAAATGGCAAAATAATAAAGAAATTGTGTCGCCTAGTGACTAAGCAGTCGCCTAGTAACATAAGAACATGATGTATTTTCATTAGCGTAGACAGCTGGAAATTAGATATTGAGAGATATGGTATGCCTAAGGCAGAACAAGATGGGAAGATAATATTAAATCATAAAGAATAAGCATATTCATCATTATTGTTGTCGCAATATGTTGGTTTAACAAAATCTAAATCTTTCTTGTGATCTGTAACAGAATTACCATGCAGTGTACGAACGTATCAGGTTCGCCATCTATCGGCTTAAAATTTCAACCATCGGTTATTTCGAATCTGGCAATACTTATGTCATTCTATTCGGTCACAAAGTTCAGTATATTATCTCCACTAAAGGTAATAA
>QOCX01000445.1:151048-164499 GCA_005959815.1 Sarcophaga bullata
AAAAAAAAAAATCATCATTTTCATCTTGCCGCATTATTAAGCAAACGTTAATAAACAAAGTTGCCATATCTGGGGCTCAGACAACTAACACGTGGTCTTACAGAAGCCAATGCACCCATTACAAGTGAATATTTGGTGCGGCTTATGAAGCGGAGATATCATTGGCCCATATTTCTTCGAAAATGAGGACGGCACAACTATTACGATCTTAGAGACCTCTATTGCATCATGAAAACCAATTTTTTTTTACCCACTCTTCATGGTATTGATGTGGATAATGTTTGGTTTCAACCGAATGGTGCCACCTGCTGCACATCTCATGCCACAATCGACTTATTGTGTCAATCGTTTGATGGTCGATTATTAGCCGAAATAGTTATGTCAATCAATTGGCCGCCAAATAGCTACGATTTGACACCGTTGGTCTATTATTTGGTGTATACCGATACACACAGTGGCAATTTGAGCTTTGAAAGCAGCATTGTCATGCCGAGATACGACCGCATACCCTCGAAAAAGTGCCGGCAAAATTGGTTATTGCGAGGCCAGCGATGCACGTTTTGTAAATAAATTCTTGAAAATAGTTCAGACAGAACGCAATAATAACCTCATCCGATTACCATGCAGTAGGCGTTTAAGCCAGTTGTATCATGATAGTGAGGATCAGAGCTGTGGAGACTATAATTAAGTTAATGAGACAAAAATCTTGTGCGAGATTCAACAGTGAGCATGTTACCTGAAGTATCGATTGGTTAACTATATTCACCTTAACTGTCCCCTACACACTATCAGACAACATAATGGTATGTGCAATGCTAGGCAACTAGAAATAAGTTACAAGAGTGAAACAAAAAATTTAGTTGCCATATATGCTTTTTAGAGAGGGATCATTCTCTGGTATAAAGATGGGTAAGAACATATGGTAGTATAGAATTTGGGGTGTTCGAACCCCAGATTTCGGGTGAATTCTATGAAATCTATTGTGAAACTCGTGAATTGCTGCCAAGCAAAAGTTTTAATTATCTAAAGATGCGCTCAATTCAACTGGAACTGGAAATACAGTAGACGTAAGATGACAGTTGACAGTCAGGTAGCCATCAAAGCACTCAGCTCCTGTGAGGCTGACTGGAGATTACAAAGAAAAGAAAAATCAGCGAGGAGGGGCTGGATTCGAAGTCATGTAGGAATTCGCGGCAGTGGACCAGTAGATCAGATTCCAAGAAGGGCCAGAATCTTTCTGTGAAGGGATTCGTCATATTGAGATAAAAAGGCGAAGCGGTAATTCCTCTGAAAACAAACGTGTTTGAGAGAATCTAAGAATTGTTAGGTCATTGCAGTATGATATGATTTGAGCTATGCACCAGACTATAGGATAGTAAATGGAAATTTATCTGACGTTCTATGGTCAAATTTTGCACTTTCTTTAGACTTGAAATGGATTCAAGCTTAATCTTTAGATTCCGCAATGAGGACAACGAATCACCAGAACATATATTTGGAATCTGTGTAGCATTAATGTAGCTCAGAAGCAAACACCTGAATTTTTAATAAGCAATAAGCAAAGAGTTATCCAAACAGCATCCTGCAGCTTAGCAAAGCAACAGGCTTGTGAATGTTCATTTTATACATGAGTGGCCGGACAGAGTTTTTGTCAGAATTTTGCTGAGAGTTAGTTACCGAAGAAATATTTTATCGTATTAGGTTTTGATGTCTGACCTAGAGTATGAAGCCTACACATTACTCATTAGACTACGACGACTTTCCTTTAGTATAACAATACTCTGCCTTAGATTTCTTTAAAACGAACGTATGTCCTACTAGTGGTTTTGCTGGGGCTTACTTGCTTGCGGCAATATCGGTCCATTTTTCTTTTTAAATTAACAAAAAGCTGCCGTTATGTTGTATATTAAGTTATTGATTTGTATGGACAAACCAGCAACACTTCAAGCCAACATTGGACTGCAGGCAGCCAGAATGAAAGATATTGGAAAAGGTATTCCAAAATTTGATGCAACCAAGTTAATGTAATAAAAATAATTTCATTTCATCAATATTTTTATCATGTATTATCCTCAATATTTCTAATAATAATTTCTCATAGAAATGTTTACAAATATTTCAGTAATTTCTTATTTAACTATGTCACACGCTTTAACTTAGGATAAGAAGAAAAACTACGTAATAAGTGTGACCCAATCATTAACTGCACAAGAATTTAAATCAACGAAGAAAAAGTCTCCAAAAGCTTTACATTGAACGCTGTTGAACGACATCCTTTGAAGTCTAAACGTAAAAGAAAATCTACGTATATACACACTGTAAGTATGTATAGTATAATGCACGTAGTATGTATATTTAAGATCATGTTTCTTTCTATCTGGACAAGATTAAAGACGATTATTAAGAAAATTTTCCAAATATATTGAGGATTTTTTTCAAATTAATGTTAAAATTTTTAATTTCATTTATTAACTCCACTCCTTGAAATGGGGATAGGATAGGATAGGAAAATGCAAAAAACAAAAAAAAAAGAAAGAAAAATAACGAAAATCCCCCTTTCATACAGACATTTTATTTCATGATATTGTTGTTGTTGTTGTTGTTATTAGTGTTTAGATTCTTAAAATATTTATCATATTGTTGTTGCCGTTGCTGGCTGTATCGGTTAGAAAATTTTCTTCCTCATGCTGTGCGCGATTCATTGTTGGTGATTAACGTAAGGTTCGTAAATTTACAGTTTTCATCAAAAATGAATACGAAAGAAAAAAAGAGTCCCTCTGAACAACAAGAAAAAAAAAAGAAGAAAGAAGAAAGAGGAAAGAAAAATAAATAGACTTTAACTTACTCGTTTTAGCGACTGGACTCACCTTCACACTATTACTATGCACTTTGTGCAGCATTGCATTGCATTGCATTGTTAAATTACTCCACTCTACACCCAACTCCATCAATAAAGTACCATCTTCTTGGTTGTCTTATTTTTTCTTAGTCTTCATCTGTTTCTTCTATTTTTATTTCAAACATCTTCGACAGAAGACAACCAACCAACCAACACAAGCAACCAGCCAGATAGCGAGCTATAGGTACCGACGACCAACGAACGAGTCATAGTGTGGCACAGCAAGAGGTTAAATTTAAAGATCCCATAACTATCTAAATTCAGCAATAAGCATTAGGATGAAAATTGCAATTGTTGTTTAATATGTGTTCAGACTGCAATACTACAAGACAACAACAACACCAGCCAGCACTGGTGGTGAATAAACGGACAGACGAAACGGACAAACAAACATACTTTAGTAACCTTAACTTACAATGTGTTTTACTATTGTTGGTGTTATTGTTGTATGACTCCTTCATCTTCATCATTATAAACTTCTTAGGTTTTAAGACAAAAAGCTTTAAAATCAGTGCATTTAAAGAATGCATTCATTAATTAATGAATATTGAGTTACACTGAGTTAATTAAAAGCAACAAGAGTATCGATCGATAATGGCAAATGTATGGATCGAATCACTCCTATTGGCTTAATTTTAACAGAATTCTTCCGGTGATATTAGCGGAAGTGATGGAATATAGATATGGATGCAGATGTCACAATATTTGTTCCAATTGTAGATCAAACGTCGTTTCTTATTGTTTCCAAAATCATTTTAAATATCTGTTTATTGGTAGCTTAAGTGTGGTATCATAGGTGAAGGTGGCAGTGGTGGTGGCAGTCGTCACAGTATTATAAGGCAAGTACTTGTGCTGTGTATAATATTTGTTACTCGCACAGGCATTAGAGCTGAGTTTTTTGGTGGCGATCTTTTCTGATGATGTTAAAGTTTGATCGCACGATTCTAACAGCACATCACTTCGTCATCATATAAAGAAAGAAAAAAAATATTACACACTTATAAACATACATACATACATACATACATACATACATATAAATAGAAAATGTGTACACATATTCATACTAATAGCTACATATATAGTTTGGTACAAACAGAATAGAGAAGTTAGACCAACATACAAACCTACCAAACAGACAAGTTGTTGAACATGCATTTGCTCATACAAACATACAATACATACATACATACATACATCCAACACATATATTCATAAAATAAAGTTTAATGCAATATTAAGTAAGAAACAGTAAGATCGATTAACGTTATTGTTGTATAAATACACTCGAGGAAAAAAATATGTTTATAGATTGTGTCAAAAACTTACACCAAATTGAGTAACATAATGAAATTTGCTACCACAATTTAAAAATTGTTTCCTTCAGATTATGTTTTTTTTTTTAATTTTCTTTTGTAACTCAAAGTATTAAATACAGAAAAACTGACAATTTTTGTTTTTATAAAATACTAACATTTTATGTTTGGCTTAAACATGATTACTTACTTCAAATCCAATGAAAACTCAGTGTGTCTAATGGTATTTTAACGAATCACAATATGATACCCTACTCTACAAAGAAGAATAAGTAGCGTTTACATACGTGTATACATAATTGGTCATTATAACCCTTCAGTGAGGATTACGATCCAGCTTCTCAAACCATTTAAGTCGTGTGGGTTTATTTTTATATATGAGTGGCGGGAGCTATAGTTTAAAGTCTGGAAGACATCTGCTCAGAGTAAGTAGCTGAAGAAATATTTTTTCATATTTTGTTTTGTTGGAGATGTCTGATCTGGGGTTTGAACCATGAGCGCACGTTAAAGAAGCCAACACACTACTTTCTAGACTGTGGGGACTTCACAATCTTAGATCTTCGAATGGTACTTTAAAACGTATTATATCGATAGATCTATCTACTGCTGTAGATGTCCAAAAATTTAAGTTTTATTGCAACATTACATGGCATGAATGTCGTATAAAGTTTTCTAGTAGAAAATACTGTGTAGTTAAATACTTACAAATACTGTGTAGTTAAAATTGACCGTAGTCTAGTTGGTTCAAAGCCCAGATTAGATATCAAGAACAAAGCGAAATATGAAAAAAAATATAATTCTTTGGTGGTTTCTTAAAAATTTAACGTTTGAAATCGACTTTAAATTGTAGGTCCTACCATTTATGATAAAATCAATCCAGACAATATGGGTGCTGTGAGGAACTAGATTGTGGCCCGGTTTAAAGGATAAGTGAGGAATATTCTGTAGTAATTATCTATTTTGATTCAATTATGCTAACTGTACACTTTGTTGCTTCAGTGCTTATGAAAGAACGTTTGAGAAAAGAAGATTTTAAGGCTCTTATCAGTTGTTATCAAGTTTTATGTGTGCTCTGTACAAAACCACCAATTTTCCTTCGACCTAATGCATTGCAACCCAAAGTCGCCTACTATGTACTTAAAATTTGATGTTATTTTTGGTCACAACGATAATATTTCTTATAGAAAATTTCATATGCGNTATGCGAAACCAAAAGGCAAAATAATAAAATCAAAAAAATATTGAAATCTTCCACCTTTTCAAAACACCCTCTCTCTCTCACTCTCTCTCTCTCTCTCTCTCTGTTTTTCTTCCTTTCATTCACAGTGTTTTGGTAACAGCAGCTCCTACCAAATGCAACAGGAAACCTCTCTTATTAAATGGGTGCCTCATAAAAACACCATTAAAAATATTAACGAACATACAATCGCACACTTAAATTCCATGTACGACTATAGCATTGCGACGGTATCCAGAGAGTCATCATAAAACACATTTACTTTCCATTTACTAAAGAAAACATTAGGAAAACACTATCAATGACCCAACAATACCAACTTAATGTTGTTGGCATTAAAATCGAAGAAATAACAACAAAAAATAAAAAAAATTAAGAAAAAATAATACGTACAATAAGGCGAAATAGCAACATTGATGTCGTCTTTTATAAGTAAAACTGAGAAAATATTGGCATGATTGGTGTTAACATTGTTAACAGTAAAAAAAAACAAAAACAGTAAAAAAATACTATCACACCTAATGTACGTATAAATGCAACATCTTTTGATTGGTTTTGTTTTATTTTGTATTTCCACAAAAGAAAGACAGGCTAAACACAATTTAGCCGCGTAAATGTTTACAGGCTAAGTTTGCGTTACAATTTGAAGACCAAAAAAAAGTTTTTTTTTTTCCTATTTCATTACAATTCCGTATGGTTTAGTTACGCTCGTGCCGATCTAAAATCCATGATATACGATTTCTTTGAGAGGTGCGTTATTGTTACAAGGAGTGAAAGCCAATAATTGCGATTTTGTTTTTATTTTTTTTTTTTATTCACAAAACAATAGCCTTTAGGTGGAACATTTCTATGTTTGATGGCATGACATAATAACAAGATTTATATACAATTGCCAAATATTGTGTTGATTTCCTATATAAAATTCTGCAATGAAAACTTTCTCAATTGTCTCATAAGAATGTCAGCAAATACTGGTTTTTTAATAATGTTTTGCTTAACTCTTCACCCGTTGGATATCATGCATGGCTACTGCCGTTAATGTAGTATGACTTGATAGCATTTTATTCGCATTCTCACCATCATAATCATCATCATCATGATCATAGCTTCTAATTAGAAACTAGAAAATAACTTGAAAGAACTTGTAACATACCAGTCAGTCTCTTTAGTCTTATAAGGGTCACAATTAGGGTTATAATTAAATTTTATACAATCATCCATCATTTAATCACATTTACAACAGCAACATAAAATGTTGCAACAGAAAAAAAAAATTGTTTTTATTACATACATACATATATACATACATACATACATACATACATACATACATACATACATACATACATATATACATGTGTATGTGTAAGGGTTAAAAATATGTTGTCTGTTACCACAATAATTAACTAATTCCAGTAAGAATGAATATTCATTCATTCATTCATTCATAACTTCTAATGAAAATGCTATAAGATGTGTTATAAGAAAATATGCGTTTAATAATTCTAATTGAAATAAGCGGGTCAAATTAGTTAAAATTATTGAATAAACATTCTAAAAGGCAATACATTTAAATAAGGGACACCCTTTTCACTGGCAAACATTAACCCCAAGCAAGGCTTTATTTTATTATTAACATTTTTTTTTATTTTTTTTTTAAATTGTATCAAGTTTAACAACTGGGTAGTAGTCTCTGCAACACTCATTAGCTTCAAATTTCGATTTAATCAGTTCCAAACCAAAAACAACCAAGTTTTACTTAATATTCTCACTATCATACACAGTCAGTTATCCAACGGCTATGTATGTGTATAGCGGACTTAAATACAACGTTGCTTAAAGCTCTACGGAGCGGGCTTATATACAATGGTGCAGAAATTCATGTTGGTAGTCAAAACTAAAGATTAGGAAACTATGCTGAGATTATCGGTAGACAAGTCTACCATAAAATTCATTAAGCAATTTTGTGACCTAAGCTATTTAATTTACTGCCTCTGGGCCAAAATGATTTTGGAAAGTGCATCTTAAACATGCTTGTAACAAAAAAGAAATAATAATCAGGAAGTCGACGACTTTGTGGTAGACAGATGGGTCAAGAATAGATTTTGAATCAGAACTAGAAGTTTTTGTTGCCCAAAAAGATATATTTCAAGCCCATGAAGATAACAGAGGGTATATTGCCAGCAGAAGTGTATTCCATCTAGAGACTTGCTCAATTAAACTTGGATTATTGGAGGTACAAAAGATAGCACAAAGCAATACTATCTGACGGTCAGACCATCATTCGGCCGCTTCTCTGCTCTTATAAGGTTATATTGAAGATAGCGTGGGATTGTCTGGGAAAGCTGAATCAGCTATGGAGGGTCTCATATTATGTAGGATCTCTCGACATGAGTAAACTAATTAGATTGCTAAGAGTGGAGCTTCTGCACCGTTGTTAGGGCCAAAACCCTCAGCACTTATAAGATTAAATCGAAGATAGCATTAGATAGTGTGGGCAAGCTGAATCAGCTAGGTAGGGACCCACGATATGAGATTGTTAAAAGTGAAGCTTCCACGCCGTTGATGGGACCAGAACTATTTTGCGGAGTGGAAGTGAATATTTGATAAGGGTATTTGGTAAGGAAAAAATAGAGGAAAAGACTCTTCCCAATCAAAGCTTTTGCTAATAAATTACAATAAAAGCCATGCATCAGACTATCAACAAATAACCTGAGGTTGATAACCGATCTTTTGGCCCGGTCTTTTCCAAACCCAACATGTATGTGCATCTCTGGAAGTAACATCTTGTTCCCTATCAGATACTAGGCAGAGGATTGTTATTGTTGGCATTGTTTAGATACTTTATGGGGGTACTCTAAAAGTTGGAGAGTAGTACAAATGGTGTCGGAGTACTAAGGTATCTCTTAACGACAATAGTACTAAGAATATCGAACAACAGATAACGTAGAGATGTAGAATAATGAACCACATGATCACATCGACGAAATTATCATTTTATCAGTAACAAAACTACAGCATGACCATTAAACCACAATGCTTTACTGGAACCATTCCAATATATTGCTTCAGTAGAAAGCGAAATGCCGAAATCCATGTTCCAACAGAACATCTTCTGCGCTTCAAATGAAGTTCCGTAAGTCACTGCTAAAAAGAGAATTGGTTTCTCTCACATTCAACTGAAGTCAAATGAAGATACAACTTGTGGTGTTAGTTAGCATGTGCACTTTGGCATCCTACTTCATCAGATGTGGAAGATGGATAGCCCTATTTGCATGCAGGAATCGAATCGCTTTACACGTTGTAGCTTTAGTTATAGCTGGACAAGTCTGTCGAATTCTTTTAATCACTAAAGCTTTCTAATTAGCTTGACATTTAAACACGTAGCAATAGTGAGTTATTAGCTCTTCGGTTTGAAACTTTATATATAGACATACAGACATACATAATTGGTTATTACAACCCTACAGTCAGAATTGCGAACTAGCTTCTTATACCACTAATGTTGTGTGTGTGCTAATTTTATACACGAGTTGTTGGACTTACAGTTTAAAGTCGACTATGGAGGACAAATTTTTTTGAAAGAATTTTCATTCCAATTTTATTTACTCTCTCAGAGAAATCTGCTGAGAGGAAAACTGCTGAGAGGAAAACTGCTCAAATCTAATAAGCCACGACGACAACTATCCGAAAATACTCCTGGTGCCATAAAAGCTTTAATTTATAAAAACTACAAAAACCACGAGAAGCCAACAAACAGAGAGAAAAGAAAGAATGAATGAATGAATGAATGAAAAAAATAAAGAGTTTCGTAACAAAATCATAAAATTAAAAAGTAAATAAAAATTAAATTGAATAATTTAGGTCATATTTGTTATTGTCATACAAAATATTAATTGCCGAGAATATTCAAAGATCTGTGCGCCCATACAACAAATTAATGTGTGTGCTTGCTTATCTTTAGAAAAATGTGACGAAACAACACAAAAAAAAAAGAAAAAGAAGAAAAATATGAGAAAAAAAATCGACAATAAAGAAAATCTTCAAATAAGCCATTGTACTTTCTGTATGCCATACAGTGGCATTGTATGTGAGAACATATAGTGGTCCGTAGTGGTGACGCCGGCTAAAGTTTGACTTTAATTAATTGTTCTTTAATGATTTCGTAGCATGCATCTTATGTCATGTTTGTTTGTGACTTACAGACTTCACATAGCATTTTTTTCTTTCTCTTGTTTTAATCATTTGACTATTTATTGAATAAAAAGCCAGCCTCTGCTACACCCATGAACATGAAAAAAAAATTAAAACAGAATTATTAAATATTCTTTAATAAAGTAAAGACAATTTAGAAAAACAATGTTACCAGCAAAACAAATGACTTTATGGCACAAATTTTAAAGGTCTTTTGAAAAAATATTTTGATATGTAAACAGATATAGCCATACAGATACAGATACAGATCCAGATCTATGGGTACAGTATGTGAATCTCTATTTAGAAGACGTAAACATTTTTAGTCTATAATTTATGTTAATTTGCTACAATTTTTACACGATTCTTCCAAGACAGTTAAAAAGAAAAATTCCATTTGGAGAACGTACCGCTTCTTGTATTTTCCTTAAACGAAATTCCCCTTTTTTCCTAAACATTTATTAATGATACATGAAAAGTTTCAATGCATGATGACGATGATGCATGCATGTTCAAAATGTTGTTTTTACAACATTTTAGAATTTTTTTTTATTTATTTGTAAACATGAACTGTGGTATGTAAAGCAATCTGAACACTGTCAAACAGGACTTGTTTATAAATTGTTAAATTAAGTCTAGAGAGAAGCCCTAAAAGCAAACTATCGAAACCGATGAATCAGGGCATTTCTTTATATGGTATCACAAGGGACTGATATGTGGGCTCACAAGAATTTTCAATTTTCAATAATGCTGTCAGTTTTTCCTATCATATCCTTCAACTTATATAACCTTTGTACAATTTTGTCCTTTCAAAAAAGTGAAATTAATCGTGGAAACCGAATGAATTAATGCTGCTTCATTACTATCGCCACAAAATATCCATGTTCGGCTCGAGGAAACTCTCATTGTGAATAAGTATACTCTGAGCCTAAAGTACCGGTCAACAGATCGATTACTAAGCCAAGATTATTAAGGTTGGTCTGATGTACGACACCTCCATGTTTTGTAATTTGTCAATAAAAGTCTTGATTTCCTCAAATATACCCGCTTTGAGAAGAGCCGTTGCTTCGCTTTATTTCCCCTTTCCTTGAACGTAAATTTCCAAACGTCCGCCCCCTCTCCACGTAAGGATTCTGGCCTCATCACTGACATGGAAACTGCCTTCTTTGGCAGCTTAATTGTTTGCTCATTGCCAAAAATTTCCACATAACCTTGGACTTAGAGAATAACTTTATTTTCCTTACCTAGCCGCCTCAACTTGCTTAGAAAGTTCCTTACGATCTTTGATTTTACGTCATTAGAGCAGATTACTTTAATGGTGGCCTGACTGTTACGTACCGCCTATCCAAATTGAATTGAGCACAACTTTCAGAGGCATAGACTTCCGCTAATATAATCATGAGCTCGAAATATTTCATTTTAAATCTTCGAACTATTGCTACTGTTCCAAGATTAGTTCTTAACCTATCTGTTTACGTTTTGAAAAAGTATTGAGCTTCCAGATTACCGCATTCATTTTTGTTATTAAGTTTTGTTTTAAAGCACTTCCCAAAAACTTAGAGTCTAAGGGTACTATTCAGGGGATAGATAAACAGGGAGCTAGCAGTCAATTGATACTTTAAATCACGAAATCGCCTAATGAGTTTATTGTTAGACTTGTCTCCTATCAACGTAACCCTTGTCTACGCTGCAAATGAGAGATCGCTGCAACGGACAATACTCGATAGTATCTGTATGTTGTCCAACTGCATTTGAATTGTTTCCAGATTTATTTTATTTACCCAGACAATCATTATTCGCTTAATGGTGTACATGGTGTACCTGCTAGGCATTTTTCTAAGTATACTCAAGATTTCCTGCAAGTCTTCTTTATACCATTACGGCATGATCTGATCTTTCCTTAGATGCTATCTACGAGATCCCTTCTACTAGATATTTTATTTCCATTTTTATCTAACTTAGGAGTTGAAACCAAAAAGGTAGTATGCCCCTGCAACCACTGTGCAAAAACTGTACACACACACATTTATTAGAAATTCATTCATATGTTCATACATATAGAATCTTAAGGTTCACATTGCTTATGCTGGTTGACATTTACTCTTATGGTAGCAAAAGAGAAAAACATTTAAATTAACTCGTTTTTTTTTGTTGTTGTTGTTGTTTTTTTTTTGCAAATGGTGTTACACTAAGTAAACATTGCCACAACAAATATAACAATATGCCATAACATAAAGAACTCTTGTCCCCACCGGCAGACAAGTCACCTCAATTTAATAGATTTTTCATTCATTCTTTTCATTCATCAAAAACGGTTTGCATGCAATTATACATTCATCATCAAGATTATGCCACGACATGCATGTCGCCGCGATCAGTGGCATCTCTAATTCGTTTTCTCTACTTTTCTTTTGACTTTATAGTTTAACGTTTGTGCTGTTGTTGTTATTGTTATTGTTGTTGCATTACCGCTGCAGTTGCTTGCTTGTTGTCTCAAAACTTGTAATGTTTTGTATTTTGTTCGGTGTTCAACTCGTTCATATCTTGTCATAGATTGGGATGATGCTTCTTTCTTTCTTTCTTTCTTTCTTTCTTTCTTCCTACCAATGCATGCCAACATGCGAATAAATTTCGGTTTTCGTTTCGTTTTTTTTTTTAATGCATTTGTCTAGCTTTCTGTTCCTATTCGCTTCAAAGAAAGAGTATGTATTTACAGTACACATCTCTGCCATACATTACATTGGCAAAACTGCTTAAACCGCTTGTATCTACATTGGTACAAATACTGGCATGTATTTACAAGGTTTTTCTGTTTTTTTTTTTGTAAATCTAAATGGTCACACATGTTTAAAGGGTTTGGCATTTAGTGTAGCGTTTTTGTTAATATCCTAAAAATTATTGACAGAATTTTTTTAAGTTTCCATTGATACATTGAATGGCTTTTTACTCAAATCTTTTGTTGAATTACTCTATATTTGAAATTTTTTTTGTTTTTGTTTTTGTTTTTCTACTCATGCAGATACTTTTATTTGAATTCAATGTTGTTGACGATATTTTGATATTTTTTTCAGTTTTTCTTTTTTTTTTTGTTGCTTTTCATTTAAGTAGGTTTTCTGAATTGTGATATCGCACTTAAACATGCAATTTAGCAGCGCCACACAATTAATTGTTCAAATGATTTTAATTGTTTGAGACTTTATGGCTCAGCAGTAACTTAGAAAAATTAAAAAAAAAAAATAGAATTTTGAAGAGAAAAAATGTTGAACTTATCAGAAAAGATCATTTGAAATGATGTTATGATGGCATAAAAACAACAACTATAGTTGTGGTAGTTTTTAATTGTTAAAACGTTGCTAATAGAGCTCTTAAAAATATTCATCAAGATTGATTTGAATAGAACTTAATAAACTTATTATCGATAACTCATGAAGTATAAACGTTTTTCTTCTTTGCCAATTGATAACACTATGCGACAAAATACAAAAAATTAAATACACCCGAGTAACTAGCTAGGCTAAGTTGTTCAGTTAGTTAAGTAGAATTCAAAAATAATTTTTTTTTATATTTCTTGAAACTTCCTTCAAACTTGTTTTATTTGACAAAAACTGTTTTTTCGGATTTTACGCAGAAATTTATTGATTACACAAACATTTCTGAACCAATGTCCAAAATTTAAACCTTATTGGAAAGGAGAGGGATGGACCTTTCAAACGATGTGCTTACATATATTATTTGATTTAATATGCTATGAGGTTTGATGAGGTAAACTTGACAATTGCGAATTTTTTTCATATTTTTTCAAGTT
>QOCX01000446.1:0-36411 GCA_005959815.1 Sarcophaga bullata
CATACCGCATATCACAGCAGCACAATTTCTTTCAATTTTCAAACAATTTTTAAATTCATTAGCCAACTATTTTTCCAGTTATTTAGGCCTACCGTTGCAGAGTTCCTACGATCATAACAGATTCATTATGTGTTGCCTACAAGTAACATTCTCTATGAACCTTTAAGTATATGTTGGTGACAAACTAAATACTTTTCCTCAAGAGAGGACTCTCTCTAATCTTCTTGTGATGGCCGTTGGGGGTGCTAGTTTTATTTATTTTAATTACAATATAATTACAAATTATTTCACAATAATTTCGAGCTTCGTAGCTGAGACCTTGTGCTAGGTGTAGTGTATCAGACTAGAGAATCTACGATCCTTAAGCTAATAGTCCAGACTGCCCATCTTGTGAAATTGCTCAACATTTTTTAATGAAAACGTGTAAGTTCACCTCCGCTTTCAAATCATTTCATTTGTATTAAATGGCTTAGGGATACATTAAATAAATGTTGTATTCTCGCAAAATCTCGATTTGAAATTTGAGCCAAAGTACACGCTTATCTTAATTACAGAAAAGTTCTATGAAGCCAATCGAGCTTCCTCTTGATCAAAAACATTTTGCCATATGAGGCATAAAGTCAGATTTTGAGTGAAAAATTGGGTTTTTCAGGCCTTCAGAAAATGTCAAAATATTCCATTAGGAGAGTTATACAGTAATCGAAGCACAGAACATTCGTAAGGTACAAGATAGTTCATATTATATTGCAAATTCATCAAAAATTCCCACTGAAGCTCTCACAGTCTGCTGTTGTCATAATAAAATACAACATCCACAAGATATTTTCTTAATAGAGATCAGAGTCAATTGTTTGACCAGGTTGTAGGAGCTCTTATTGAACAATTTTCTGCTAATCACGACAGCATTTCCTTTCTTGATGTCAATGCCGAATTTGACAGTGTTTGCTATGCTTCACTATGATATTTTTTTTTAAATGTTTGTTCGCATTCACTTTAGAAATGAATCGATATCGTTTCGCTTCTTGAGTGTTCTGATCAGCCAGAAGATAATGTGCGGTTCAGCGGCAAGATTATCACTAAGACAGCGATCTGTTACACTACAATGAGCACATCGATAATACTGCACTGTTTTAGAAAACTTAACATATATTTTCAGCAGCCAATAATGCATATTTACTTACCTAATTGGTCATTACAACAAAGAATTACAATCTAGTTTCTCACACCCTCATGATCTGTGTGTTAATTTTATGCATATGTGGGGAGATCTACAGTTTAACATCAACTCTGAACAACGTATTTTACAGGGACTGCACAATGACGATAATGGAGTATAGCAGCAATTGATTATTTAGTTACGATTACAGCCTAGCTTCTCACGTTTACAACCTAGCTTTTCTATTAATTTTAACTATGAGTGGCGAGACCTTCAGTTTAACATCATCTTTACAGGGACTGCACCACTGTGAAGATAATGGAGTATAGCAGGGTATAGGCCAATTGGTTATTCCATTTATTCATTAGTAAAGATTTCAGCCTAGATTTTCACGATAACAACCCACCTTTTTTATTAATTTTAACCATGAGTGGCGAGACCTTCAGTTTAACATCAACTTCGAACAACGTATTTTACAGGGACTGCACGACGTTGACGATAATGGAGTATAGAAGGCATAGGCCAAATGGTTATTCCACTTGTTATTTTGTAACAATTACAGCCTAGCTTCGCACAATTACAACCTAGCTTTTTTATTAATTTTATCCATGAGTGGCGTGACCTTCAGGTTAACATCAACTTCGAACAACGTATCTTACATGGACTGTACGACCGTGACGACAATGAACTATAGCAGGAAATAGATTGGTTAATCCTTTTGGTTAGCTTCTCACTCTACCCTAGTTGTGTGTATTCGTTTTAAACATGAGTGGCGTAATCTACAGTTTAGCATAGATTTCGAACAACAGATTTTTTAGAAACTTTTTCAAGGTAATTTTATTAACTCGCAGAGGTTTTTGCCAGAAGAAATCGTCGGAAGAATATTTTTTTTTCGAAATATCTGCCCTCGGGTTTGAACAGCGAGTTCGCTTTGAATAAACCAACGTACAGACTTTAATGATGCATATTTACTGTTTTTAAGATTAATCCTAAAACACATAAATCAACTAATTAGGCGGAGTACAGGATATTTAACTACTTTATGTACGAATATTGTTTATAAAAGAAATCGTTTCTCATCGTTTTGTAATGCGTACTACAGAATTAATTACGCCTTTGTAAATGCGATGTACATACAGACGACAGTATGCATAAATGTTGATTTTATTTCCTTATATTAAGGGATTATTTATTTAATAATAAACGAAGAGGCTTATAATTTTGTCCCCAGATGCTTATGTTCTGACTGTCTTCCTCTAGAGTAGTTATAAATAAACTTGATTTTTCCCTCTTGTTTGTAAAAAAAAGGCAATAAAATTTTAAATTGTAAATTAAAGTTTTTAAAATTTTATTTAAAAAAAAATAAAAAAATAAATCATAAATTTATTTCAATTAACCTGACACCAACCAACAAAAGAAAAACAATAATTCGAAAAATTCCAAGCGGCTAAATTCCATAACCAACGATCCGGCTATAAAAAAAAGAGGTGTTAATATTACAGACTTTTAGTGCAATAAAAACAATAAATACAATAACAACAATGGAATATGATAATAAAGAAAAAATAAATAAATAAAAAACGATAAAAACCCAAAAATATGTTTGATATTGATTTTTACAAAACAATAATTATGGCGCATAACAAATCACTGTAATGGCATTCGTTAGATAAATTAGATCACTATGGAAATTCCATCTGTTTCCTGATCCATTAAGACACAGTAGTAGTAGAAGTTTTATGGCAAATAGATTTTTTCCACGATCGTAGAATGTCTACGACAATACACAGGCAAAACAATAAAATTAAAAAAAAAAAATATGAAAAAAAATGAAAAAAAAATGAAAAAAATGAAAACAAAATCAATGCAGTAATTCATTCTATAAGACACAATGATACAATTGTTGGGTAAAAACCAATTAAATCACGACAGCAATATGTCACATTCTGTCTTTTTGTATTGTATTGTATTGTTTGTTTTTTATTTGTTATTTTTTTATTTTTTTTTTATCTTATTTATAACAGTATTTGAATTCGTTAAGAAATCATTAAAACACTCTGGCAATTTATTTCAAATTTTTTTTTTTTTTTGTTAACAATCCTTAAAAAAAATTGAACCTGTTTTACATGGCTTGTCTGAAATAAAAAAAAAAAATACAGGTGCTTAGAATTGACTTGTTGGTTTTCAATTTTTTTTTCTGTTTTTATATGCAATCTCTATAACTATTAAATATGTATGTAGAACTGATTGTATAATAATGAAAGAAAAAAAAATTAAAAATTAAAATTAAAAATAAAATAATATGTTAATTAATACCAGACCATAATATGGCGTTAAATAAAAGTAAACATTTCATTTACACTCCATATTTATTTTAAATAATAAATTATGGGAATTTCTACCCCCACAATCAATGCTAATTATTCCGGTTTAAGGTCCCAGCGAATATAAACCTAAAAGTAATTAGATCAACTCCTTTAATCAAACACCCATATTGAAGGCATTAATTTACTGCATAAGGGCATGGACTTAATGTGTAATCCGATAAGCAGAGCTTTGGTCAGAAGACTGCTTAAATATGTCAGACTAGCGGTGTGAAACATTGAGCTTTCGGTAAATAAGCTACACTACTCTACAGCGTTCACTATTTAACTACTTATCCACTAAAGAAAATCAAAATAATTGTAGTCCGAAGGTATTGTGTTTGCTTATAACATGTGAGGTCTCGGTTCAAGCTCCTGGTCAGAAATCTCCTACAAAATGAAATACGAAAAAATATTTCTTCGCTGGCTTCCTCTTAGATTTTAGATTTTTTGACAAAAACTCTGTGAGTAAATAAAAAATTGGCATGAAGAAATTTCTGGAAAACCTTTGTTTCGCAATCGACTATAAATTATAGCTTCCGCCACATATGCATAAAATTATTACACACAACGTGAATAAAAAAACTAAGGCGTAATACTGACTGAAGGTTTGTACTACCATGTATTGTTAGCATAGCAACGAAATGACCCGCATTGAAAAAATCTATAAATTTCTTGCCAAGCTAACCTTCGTAATTAGTTTCTTATCGTGTATTAAACATTCACAAAATAAATCGTGTTATTGCAGCAATCTTTTTAATGGAAAGTTTAATCAATAATGATGGCAAAATATATGGTAAAAATCTCTGTGTCTTCATGCCAAGAAGGCATGTCTTCCAAAAAAAAAACTGTGGCCAGCGGTATTCACAATTGTGAATGGTCATGCGATCTATACCAAGCCTAACAATATTTCACATGCTTTTTTGCTGCCAAAGACTTTTAGAATACATAGTCCTGTATAGGCAATCGCGTCTGAAAAAATTTCGGAAATTATGAGTTTCCTATCGACACTGGTCAGTTCATTTGGAATTCAATTTCCAATGATATCTCTATGACCTGAAACTCATATAAAAATTACCTTGAATGATACGAAATTTCCATTCATGAAGGATTACGGGTATAGAGCAGCTTAGCTGTTCGTGTAAATTACGAGAAGAAAACCTCAATTACCCATAAAACGAGCGGAGAACACACTGTCCTTAATTGTCGAACAATATGAGCTCCCTATCGGCCCTAGTCAGTTGATCAGAAATTTAATTTCCAATCATATCCCTATGTCGTGAAGAAGTACCTTTGATTGATGATTCTAAATTTCCTTGAGAAAAAGGTGACACTTATTACGTACTCAATGCAGACTGGCTGCCCGAATAAATTAAGATATTAAGCATTGCGATGTTATCAAAATGGCTATTACCTTCGAATGGAAAACACTTCAGTGATGTGATCCTCCATGATATAGAAAAGTTTAATAACAGACCAACGGCCCCCGATCATAATCAGAAGTGTAGGGTATTACGCGTTTATTATGTGACATATTGCAATAGATTTTATGTTTGGTCAAAACCGTATTATATCATTGAAACATAAAACAACAACAACATCAAAACAAAAAGTATTAAAACGATAGATAATTCGTTACACATAAGATTCAATAGAATTCCGTAACTTTTTTACTCAAACAATTAAATAAAAAAAAACACTTCTGTGCTATAAATAAATTAAAAACAAAGTGAAAAAAAATCAATTATTTTTTTGCATTATTTCTTGACACCAGCATCATTTATTAAAATTTTATACGTTTAAGACAAAATCATGATTACGATTGACATGATTTTTCATACTATTTTTCTAAGCAGGCATTAAATGCTTATTTCTATACGTTTGACGTTCGGAGTTTTAGAACCCGTTCACTTAATTGACGTTAAATATTCTCCTTGTTGTTATTGTTAATGTGATCTTAATTATTTATATTGATTTTTACAGTGAGATTCTTAGAAAATCATGGCAATTGTTTTGTTTTTTTTTTGCTTTTCTTTTGAAAATAATATACGAGGAAGTGTTTTCCTAATGACGTTCTATTATTATTTGAATTTTAAAGTTTTAAATTATTTATAAAGGCGTTAAAATGCGTCATTACTTCAAATCCTTTTCAATTATATTTGTTATGATTATTTTGGCCACTATCGAATATCGTTTACTAAAGAACTTCCATCTCTGCATAGAAATATTACAATGCCTAATACAATTATAAACAACTGTGCAGCCTCTTGCACAGTTGCTTCTTAATTCTCACAGGATCATCACAGTATTCTAGTCTAGAACGATAACCAAACAGAAGCCCTAGCAATAGGCAATCTGCTGCAAGAAAATAGTCCATCGAAGATAGGTCTATTGATCTTAAGTTTAAAATTATTTCAAAATTATTTTGATAAACAGTTCTTCTCAAGTATTTGGCCATAAAGAATTCACTATTTTGCAGTATGTGTTACATGAAGAAAAGTCCAATAAATAAAAGTGTATATGGCCCATTGGATTTCGAGAACGCTCGATTTAAGAACATGCTTATTTCACGTGAAGATGATGTGAACTTAAAACCAAGATCGTTCGATTTCCTTGTGGGGTAGAAGTGGTATGTGCTGTAGTCCAGTATATAGCATGTTGTAGACGTGAGGCCGCGATTCCAACCCCAGACCAGACATCTCCAACAAAATGAAATACGAAAAAGTATTCTTTTGGCAATTTCCTCTCAGGAGATTTCTGGCAAAAAAATCTGAAAATAACTACGATTGCCATGCAAAGCTGTCGTTCAGAGTTGACCCATCACTCATGTATAAAATTAACACACACACACACAACATATGTGGTGTGAGAAAGTAGGTCATAATCCTGGCTGAAGAAATGTAATGCCTAGTTATTTATGCCAGTCTTCTACTCCAACATACCCAATGTACTTCTGTATCTGAGAAGGCCTCTACAAAATTTAATTGGTGAATGCATCAAGAATAAATGCGGTTTGGCGTTGTTATGATATTTAGGTTAGGTTAGGTCAAAGTGGTAGGTTTTGTGATGCCACAAGAACTGAACGGGACATACGGTGTCCATGTGCTGAGTCCAGGGGACGCACTCCAAAAACACGGCTACCCTTTGCTGGAAACCAGCCTAAAAGTTTAATAAACGATGTCAATAGATGATCACGCAGTTAAGCTGACAGGGAATGGAAAGCCAAATAACCTAAATATGCACATCGCATAAGATGGGCATTGATACATGGGCCTCTTCAGCAGATTAACAACCAAGCCAAAAGTCTTCTCTTGGGATTATTATAATGGACAATAAAACCCTTTCGTTTGGACAATAAAAGCTTTATTGTTGATCTTAACTTTTCCCATAATATCATGAGCTTTCTTAGTGATTGGATTAGAACGAGATGCGTATTTTACGTCAAAATAATCAGAATGAAAATGAGTAAACGTTTTTGTATACAACACTGTCCCTATAGACTTTACAAAATTTTACAACATTTCGCAAAGGATTCGTTTCGGTAATTCATTAAGTCGTTTCACACGTTATCTCCCATTTATCAGAAAACTAATAACTTTTCAAAATAGCCTAAATGGTCGTAGTTAGTTTACACTACAATTTAAGGAATTGCAATGCTATCACGATGAAAAATGCTAGATTAGTCACATATATCCTATCTGATATGTTATCATGTCTTAAACTAACCTAACTCCTTTGCTGCTAAGCAAGGAGAAGAAAAAGGGTGGTAAAATATCTCCAATATTATTTTTATTTTTTTTAATAATTTTATAGCCTGTGCTTAAGCAATTAATAATTCAAACAAAACTTTTATGTGTAAAGAAAAAAAAAGCTATCAAATAAAATATAAATTCAAATTAACCGCACTCATTAATTTTAAACATAAAAAACACATTAGAAATATAATAAAAATGTTTGAACACAAAAAAAGAATATAAACTTTACTATACGGTTGAAGTAATATGCTGCGATTTATAGTATTAAACTGCACTGAAAGAAAAAATTGAGCACAAATAAAAAATTAAGCAAAAAAAAAAATCTTTCTTTGGTTTACACGTATGAAAATTTGAAAGAAAAATAGTAGCCCTTAGGAACACAACTGCTAGTTTCGAATACATTGGAGAAGACTTACGTTACTACAAAAAAATTGTTCGAAAATCTTTTAATCGCTTCATATAGTGCAGTTTACGACTTGTGCGTAAGCGTTCAATTTCCTAACTTTATAGCCAACTGTAGTCAAGCTTACTGTCATCGAAATGTATGTACCTTCATCTGTCATTGTATTCCATACATAGGCAGTTTATTAAAACAAAAGTTTCATTGTAATCCTGTATTTATCAATGCCGCATTTAACTTACGAAATCAAAAGATGGATCATCTTTCTTAATTCTCATATAAACACCTTCTCAAATAATGAGATGTTAATAATAGTCGCCGCAGCCTTGGTTGTTAATCTGCTGAAGAGGCCCATGTGTCAATGCACATCTTATGCCAAGTGCAAATTTAAGTTATTTGGCTTTCCATTTCCTGTCAGCTTAACTGAGCGATCATCCGTTGACATCGTTTATTAAACTTCTAGGCTGGTTTCCAGCAAAAGGTTAGCCGTATTTTTAGAGTGCATCGCCTGGACTCAGCACAGGGACATACGTTTAGTTCTTGTGGCATCACAAAGCTACCACTTAACCCAACCTAACCATCATAACAAAGCCAGACCACATTTATTCTTGATGTATCCACCAATTAAATTTTGTAGTGGCCTTCTCAGACACCAGAAGTTTTTTAGAGAATTTTGTTAAGCGCTTCTGCATGTGAAATATCATCGAAATTTATTGCAGGTAGGCAGTGTGACAGTGTTATTAGACAGAGTGACATCTCCAGTTGAACGACATATGAAAAATATATCTTCGCCGCCTTCCTCTCAGCAGATTTCTAGCAAAAATTCTGTAATCAAGTAAAATTGCCATGAAAAGTTTCTCAAAAAATCTATCGTTCGGGATCGGCTTTTCACTGTAGGTTCTGCCGCTAATGCATAAAATGAACAAGCAGAAGATAAGGTGTGAGAAACTAGTCCGTAATCGGGATTAAAGGGTTGCAATAATCAATTTGAAGTCACCGTAGTCTAGTAGATAGTGTGTTGGCTTATTAGACATAAGGTCACAGTTCATACCCCAGGTCAGTTGTCAAAACGAAAATATGAAAAAATATTTCTTTAGCGATTTCCTCTTAGCAGATTTCTTGAAAAAACTCTGAGTGTAAATAAAATTGCCTTGAAAAGCTTCTTTAAAAACCGTTCTTCGGAGTGGACTTTAAACTGTAGATCCTGCCACATAATGATAAAATTAACATCCACAATATAAGTGGTATAAGAAGGTAGGTTGTGGTCCTGACTAAATTGTAACGACCAATAATGTATGCAAGTGATGAGACAAGGTCCATGCATTGAATTATTCAGTGATGGATTGTGTCACATTTATACATCTTCTAGTAAGTATAAAAAGGAAATAAAATTTTATCAGTATTTCGAGAATATTTGACGATCATTTGAAAATTGTCCTATGTTTGGCGAAGATCCTTTCAAAATTGTTTAAAATATGAAGATCGATTTAAAATTGATTTAAATTAAATTTAAATTAAAAAATATCGGCCCATAATTGATTCTTTGCGATGCGATTTTATATTAAATTTAGAAAAATTCTGTAGAATGTTGGTAAAACATGGACAAGTGGCGGACATCACTAAAACGAGGGCTGATGAGTAACCAAAAAGCATACCAAGTTCGATGAAAATCTACACAATATAAGATTGATCGCTGTTACAGTAAGAGAGACGAAGTAAAGTGTTCGAAAATGTATTTGGCACTTTAAAGTACTCATATGCTCTTATATAGAACGACTTTATTATGCCTCAGCTTCATCTGATAATTCACTTTTTTTAATCTCTTTCAGTGCATTGTAAAACCACACATTTGTTAATTTCAAATCAAAATGCACTAATAAACACACCACAACAACAACAACAACAATAAAAAAATAAAATAAAATTAAATTAAAACAAAGCAACAAAATAAAACAACACTTTACTTCATTTATGCTTAGATCATACGAGTGCATATGCCCGTAATCAAGTCATTAAAACCTGTGTTGTAAAAATCTATAAATTATAGAAAAACTACATTAAAACTATTTTATTTAAAAAAAAAAATTGTTTTTTTTTTTTTTTTTTTTTTTTTTTGTTTGTTTTGTTCTACCAATTTGTGGAAATACCAATGACTTGATATTAAAATGTGAATGAAATTGTAAATTCTATTGTTTATCTCTGTTGTTGTAGGCTATTTTTAAGCTAAAATAGTAAAAATTATTATTTATAAATAAAAAACTATAATTAAAAATACTATACTGTAGATGAAATTATAGGCAATAAATAAATGAATACATACGTATATAAACAATGAGTAAAACAATAGACATGAGGGTAAAAACCCTTAACCAAGTTTTTAATTGAAAGTACTTGCATTGAATTGAATTAACAATGATTTACAAACATTTACAGACATTGTGAAGCTTGTAATGTTTTTTTTTTAGAATTTATAGTGAGTATGTTTAGATGACATAGAGCAAGCAGCTGTATTGGAAAAGCTTTATCTGACGTAAATACTAAAGCCCACAGGGGCAGATGCACTGCTTTAGTGAGGTCATCAATTTTTATTTGAAATTCTTTTTCATTTTTTTTTTTTTATTTAAACAATAATAATTAAAATTAGTTATTAACTGTTTAAATAATTAACGAATTGTTTAATGCACTACAACTAGTTGTGGTTTTGTAAAAAAAAAACAAAAACAACAATTCTTTACAAAAAATTACTGTAAAATTTTTTAATAATATTTTTTCATTATTCATTAATTTAATGAAAATTAATATGTATTTTCCAAAAATTTTATGTGATTTTTTTTTTAACAAACTTACAAATAAAAATTTAACATATATATTGTAGTTCTTTACAGATACAGAGTCTTTCGAATTTAAAAAACACAAATTATCACAAATATTTTGAATTCTAATTTGCCATGCTTATTGATGTTTAAAATCTAGAGTATTAGGGTATAGAGAATACACCATTTGAATTAAAATTTAACACGTTTATTAATATACAGTGAACGTCAAAAAAAAAAAATTGTACACAAAGGAAAAAATTCTAACGATCACTAAACTCTACTTTTACCACTTAAAGAGAGTGCCTGAAAAATTTCGAAAAATTTCGAAATTTGTTGAAATTTTTTGAAAACTGCTAATGAACCAATTTTATGAAAAGTTAGTTTATTTAACATTATTTAATTAGTTTTTTTTTTTTTTTTTTTTTTTTTTTTTTTTTTTGTTAATGAAAGTTTCTTTTGACACTCACTGTACATATGAAATGAAATACTGATATTTCCCAAATACATTCCGTTAGCAAATTTTTGAATGGCATTTCACCACAAAAATTCTTTCTGATATTGATTCTCGTTTCTATTCATATAAATTACAATTTTTCGATAGTCCCACCAAAATACTTAAAAAATTCGAAAAAATTTGCTTTGTCTGGGCTGTGTAATCGCTTGCCTTTTTAGTTAACATTATCACAACTTTATTACAAAAGGTGGATATATGTATTGTTTTCATATTCCATTGGTTCATTGGCACATTTCCAGCTTCATTCAAGAAAAGATGATATTTTAATGGCAACGCTAGGAAAAAACAGCAGTAAAAGACAAAACAATACTTTATTTATACATTTAACTGGATATTGGTTTATGGCAAGGATTATTTTCAACTGCTAGTTCTTTAAAAAAAAAAGTTGGTCAATTGCTTACATTACTGATGGTAGCTAATTTTAATTTTTTGATCATTGCAACTCTTCAGTCAAGATTACTATCCATGTTGTGTGTGTTCATTTTATGCATGATTGGCAGGATCTACAATTAAAAGTCGACTCCGGATGATAGAGTTTTTATGAAACTTTTTCTCGACAATTTTATTTTTCTCAGAAATCTTCTGAGAGGAAGTGACCGAAGAAATTTTTTTTTTTTTTGAATTTCATTTCGTTCGACTTGACTGCCGTTTATGAAAGGAAACACAAGTCCAAATGTGACTTGAATGTTGAAAAAATAGAATGAAGTTCCATACAAATCGCAATTTTTGGAAAAAAAATTTTTGTATAGTCAATACTAAAGGATTTGTTAAAACCTCTCAATTTCTAAAGCGTAACATTGGTCACTGGGTATTTAAATCCAGAGATTAAAAATATTCCACCATGACTTTTGCCGAAGCTAAAATAATTAAAGAGAGAAAAATACTAAAAGAATTTTTTGTTATTGTAAGGCATTTGGGAACTTTGACAAAACCTGAGACTCTACAGATGACTTGTATAAAATCCATACCTTCTTAATACTATCAGAATATTTGAATAATTTTAGCCAGAAATTATAAATATGTAATCGTAAATCGTATTACAGTTGAAAGTTATAGAATCCAGCTGCCCTATTTTGATCAGCCAGTTTAAATTTAACAGAAAAAAATTCCCATATTCCCCTCGTGAATCTAAAAAAAAACGGGTGAACTTTTAAGAGTAAAAAATTACCGAATTAATCTTTTGTAATTAAAATGTTAAAATAAAATTACATTTTTTTATTTTTTTAAACTCACAAAAAAATGTTTGTATTGTCATTAATTATATTTTGGTATTACCATCATTGCAAGTGTTTGTCATTTAAAGTAATTTACAAAAATCAAAACCAAAACACATCGTTTCTAATAACGTGTAATAAACCTTTCTAAAAACACAAATACAAATGCAAGTTTGCAATGCAAACAATTGCAATCAAAGCTTTGCCCCTCCAATATTCTCTATCAACAAAAAAGAAATCTTGCTTTTGGGTTTTCCTTCGATTCTTTCAATTCAATTTCTATTGCTTTCTTGCAAATAAAATGACTCTAGAATTATAGCGTCATATTTGTGATTTTTTTTTTTAAGTTTATACAACGTTTAATTTCTTTCTGTTTTTATTGTGTGATTTAAAGTTTTTGAAACGTCATTAACTGATTTCGTTCGAATGTTTGTGTAGTTTTATTAGGGGTTTTTTCATCATGCTTTTACCACCAGCTAAGTTTATTCGTTAGAGAGTCGTTCTATTGTCTGGCTGTGCATGGCTGTCTAACTAACTGACTAACTGACTAACTGACTGACTGACTGACTGACTGAGGGCCAGACAGTGTGATTGGTTGTTTCGTTTGGTTTGGTTTGCCTGATAAAAGCTTTAATAAATGTTAGCAAATATTTTTTTTCAGATTTAGTTGGCTTTTTACCGGCATAACGGCTTGTTACAAAAACGAACATCGAATATTCAATACAATTTTAAAGAGCAAAACAAACAAACAAAGCAAAAAAAAATGTAATTCGCGCTTTAAATGTTTCTTTTACAATTTGCTTGTGTTTAATTGATTTTATTTTCCTATCTGTCTTCAAACATAAAAAATAAATCTCATAAAATAATCTATTTTAATTAAAAATAATAAAAATTTATAACAAAAGTTTTAAATCTCTTTTAAATAATAATAATAAAGTGTTATTTTTTTAAAACGAAAATCCATTCCTTCTATAATTAAGGTGTGTTTATTGAAACCTTTTTTTTTTTTTGTTTTTTGCTAACATTCATAATGATCTCATAAAAATCGTTGATTTTTTTTTTTTCTATAAAAATTTCAATTAAAAATTATTTTTTGTATTCAAAATTTAACTTGGTAAGTGTAAGTGTGTGCTGTAGTAAGATTTAAAAAAAATATCATGAAAAAAATCTAAATTAAATGCAAATTATTTTAATTTAATTAAACTTTAAGATTTAAATAAAATAAAACATAAAACATTTTTAGTGTTTAAAAAAGTATAAAAAAAAATTCTAAAATGAATACAAAAAATTACAATTACAATAAAACAAGCATTTTTGTAAAAGGTCAGTGTTAAGAAATTAAAAATGAAATAATTTTACAAACATTTGTTTAATATTTAAAAAAAAAAAATATGAGTGCTCGAGTAAAAGATTGCCCGACTTGTGAAAGTGATGTGACTTAATTGTGCATATCGAAATGTTCATTGGGCTTAGATTTAGTGAATAGGGTTGCCATTGTTCATGTTTTTTTGTTAAAAAAATTCGATACTATTCCTATGCAGTGTTGGAATACGACATAAAAAAATTAAATGAAAAAAATTGGCGGCAAATTAAATTTAAAACACAATATTTTTTTTTTTTTTTGGTTAGGGTCACCAGTGTTATACTTTCAATTTAAAAATATAAATGAGATCAATAACCCCCTACGTTTACAGATTAGCATCTTGCTCTTTATATACTGACACCAATTGTTAATACATTCTTGTAAAACAATGACAATGCTGACATTTTCATGGTAACTAAAAAATCTGCTTACTATACATAACCCTATTGATTTAAGTAAAACTTTGTCCAATAAAAATGAAAAGTAAGTGATATTTGGAACTGTGATACTTACACCCTTCACTCAGGATTACAATCTAACTACTCACAGCACTTACGTTGCGTGTGTTAATTTTATGCATTATGGACGGGACCCACAGTTTAAAGTTGATTCCGAATGACAGATTTTTAAGAAACTTTTCATGGCAATTTTATTTTACTCCTTCTCAGATCTTTTGGCAGATTACTGTTGAGAGGAAGTCGACGAAGAAAAAATTTTTTTTGTTTATTTTCTTCAAAAAGTCAAAACTGGAATTTAAACCAAGGCTTCACGACCACAAATCTATCAACGGCGACTTACTGCCTTGCCTCAATGTGATACACTTAATGTGGCTCAAAAATATGTTGCTACAGGCTATTTGTAAAGCCATCCGCTGATTGTGTTTTGATTCGTTATCTAAACAGATTCCTCACAGCTTCTGATAAATTTCTGATAAGTATTGTTAAAATAAATGAAAACTAATTAAATTAAGGAATTAAATTACTACGAAAAACTGTGAATAATATTTCTCACAACTACTTCCAACAACTCACAACTATTCACAACAAATGTGCCTAGGCAATGGTTGTTAACAATACTGTCATCTTAGAAACAGCTAGGAATATGGTGTATCTTAAAGAAAATCAAAGATTCGTCATGAATTGAAGTGAATTTTTGTATTAATTTTCTATTGGAAAAACTCCCAAAAAGCCCTGAACATATTTGGACAAATCAATATTTAAGAAATCAAATGTTTTTTAATAAAAATTCCAACTATTTCTCATCATCATATTTAAATTGTATTAACAACCATAAAATACTCTTTAAAAAAACAAAATAAACTTCCAGTCTGTATAGGCAATATAATTTGAAATAATTTTAGCATGACAGTTTTTTTTTTATTTTATTTTTTTTTTGCCTTTTGAATTAAATTAATTTCATATTTTTTTTAATTAAACTAGATTTCTTAATAAAACTTGCTTTCACTCCCACTTGTTAAAATATTTTACAGTTTACTACTCGAATAACTTGTATTTGGTAAAATAAAAATTCCAAAATCAATGTGATTTACAGTATAATTGAATTATAAACCAAAAAACCAATTAAAATTCTCATTATCAATATAAATGCTAGTGATTAAGATGTATTAATTATAAGTAGGATTATTGCCTTAATGCATTGTGTTAGTAATTTTTCTCTGTACAAAGTTCCAAGGGCCTAATAAAAGTGCTTATAATTTTTTTTTTTCTAGTTGCCAACACATGACATCTGAACAAAATTCCTTAAGTGTTCTCGTACAGAAAATGTTAATTTTTTTTCATACTGAATTAGATCAATGAACTCCGCATTAATAGTTGTATGGCTTAAGCTTACGTTCCTTTTGTTTTAATAACTTTTTCTTCTGCTTCTTTTATTTCAGATGCCTCAAACAGGTGATTGCTTGATTACCTTACCACCGCAAACTACTAACATTTCATATAATTTTGAAAAAAACCAACAACAACAACAACAACAACAACAACAACAGCAACATTTTACAGTAGCAACAACAGCTACAAACGAATTAACAAATGATCCCTATGAAGCCTATACAGATAATTTTGATCTATCATTACTACCTCAGGACTATAATAGCAATAGTAACACAATAATAAACACTACAAATCGAAATACTACAACGATAACACTAAACCAAACGAATCTCATTGACACAATACCTACAACTGTATACAATTTCGATCTAACGACAACAGAACAGCAGCAACAACAACAACAACAATTGACACAAGATAAAACAAACACATTGGCCATTGTGCCTGATATAAAAATTGAACAAACATGGTCATCTTGCCCATCTCTCAACACGATTAAACAAGAACAAAGCTATCAAAGTTATTTTCCTGTGAATACACAACAAAATCAATTGGTACCACCACCGCCTGCTTATTCCGCTCATATCTATCCATCGCCACAATCTAGCCCAGCTCAATCGGAATATAATTTTCCTGCGGCTCAATTCAGTTCTTTATCTACATCGACTAACACATGCTATGAATCGTTAAGCTCATCACGTAATTCTTTATATAACGCTGTCTCATCACCTTGCCCTTCGCTCGATGTACACGCCATAAAACAAGAGCAATTGCATATTTTACCGCCTTCACCACCCGAGTCCAGTTGTGATACACCAACACCCCAATCCAGCCATAGCAGTTGTAGCAGCGGTTTCGATTTCAAATCCGAACCTTTCGATTCCGATGTTGAAACGTTTAATGATTTGAATAAGAATCACAATAACGCTGCCACCGCACCAAACGAGATATCTACAGATCATCAGGTATTACGTGAATATTTAGAGGATACCACCTTCCAGAAGCGTAACAATCTGAAACCTTTGGCTCTGGAGTCGTTTATTGGTGGCCTTGAAGAGGTTCGTGATAATTTCGAACCCGTTTTATCATTAGCCTTAGAACATGCTAAACGTGAAGCTGATGCTACGTGTGCTAAATTGCAAATATCACAGGGTGAGTTGAAAATAATTAAACACATAAGTAGATATTAAGAGAGAAGTTTCATAGGAATTTTCTGAAATATTTAACTTAAATGGCCTTTAATAAATTAAATTCTAATACTTTGGTATTTCATAGATTTTTTTTTTAAGACCATACCAATAAGACCTTGTCGAAAATGAATGATTCATATTTAAAATATTTATTTAACATGCATTTAACCATAATCATAAATGAACTAATTTAACCTTTAAAATAATTTTTTATTAATAACTAGTTTTTCCAATAGCTAAATGACTCAACAAAATCTTGATTAATATGTTTTATAGATCCATCGGCTTGGTCAACAAATCAAGTACATGCATGGTTACGATCCACCCTACAGCAATTTAAATTGCCCATCATTGATGATATTGAACATAAATTCAATGAAAACGGTGCTGAGTTATTACAACTGACAGAGGAAGAATTTGTTAAAAGAATACCAGAGGTAAGTTAATAATAGAATATTTAAAAGAAAAAAGAAAGAAAGAAAAAATAAAACCAAAAAATAATAAAACGCTTAATATGCTAAACAAACTCAAGTGATAAAAGGCAGATGTGAATTTTAAATAAGACAAGGTCGTACCAGCCATAAATGGTTACCAATTTTTGTTAAGGTTTTAAGCTTTCAGAATTAAATGTAATCTCTTAGTATAGCATTTAAACATATGAAACACATATGAAAGCTAACAAAGAGCGAAGAACTAAAAAGAAAAAAAAACAAGCAAAAAAAAAAGAAAACAAGTTACGACATCTTGATGTTGACGTCATTTACAAATAATATGAGCAAATCTTCGTTGGTTGGTCTGTGCATAATGAAATGAAACCAAAAAAAAAAAAGCTAAAGCTTGCTTAAAACCTATACTATATACATAGCTAAGTATACAATATTGTAAGAAAACAAAAACAAAACAAAACAAAACTTAATCAATATAAACAATTATCATGTTGAGAAAAAATATTTAAAAAAAAACCACACACTTACTCTACACAAAAGAGTATAAAAATGAAAGTAAATATGAAAGCTTTCAAATAAAAACAAACTGTTCGTCTCCAAAAAAACAAAAAGAGCACAAAGAGTGTACAGAGCAATGCATAGCATCAAAAGCAAATGCTCTTCCAGTCTTAGTCTAATCATAAACAAAACAAAAAAAAAGACTTGAGCTACATGCATACATTAGAGAGTCTTTCACTCAATCACCACTCAATGCATACAAAAGACTTAAGAAACGAGCACAAATTTTTTTTATTTTTACTCATGATATTTTGTGGAGCATGTTTTACGTGTATTGTTTTTTGGGGAAAAAATAAAAGCAAAACAAATAAAAGAAAAGTAAATGTGAAAAAAGTAAAGAGAAAAAAGAAAAAGAAGAATATATTTTTGTATGTACGCTTAAATTTAGTAACCCTGGTCATGGCTGAAGGTAAAGAAAAGAAAAGAAAAGAAAAGTAAAGAATGTGTGAAGGTGTGTTTAGTGAAACCGCAAAATGTAAACAACAGCAGAGTTACACAAATAAATATTGCAAAAAAAAAAAAAAAAAAAAAAAGTATTAACGGTAGTTTAAGCACGTACAGTGGGCCTGTCAATCAAAAAAAAAATAAATAAATTTTTTTCTCTTGATATTCTCTCAAGATAATGTTTAATTCATAAATTTTTTATTATAAATTCGGATTAAAAGCATTAAATTCTGAACAAAAAAATATAAACTCAGGAAGTCAAAATATATGAAAAACAGTAAAATAAGCATTAAAAAAGAAACCATAGAGTGAGAAACATTTTATATAGACAATTTTCAAGAAATATTATTACGCGACAATAAAACAAACAACAAAAAAGTAACTACATATTCTAAGATGTGCATTTTCTTGAGTAGATTTCAAAAGAATTCTTCAAAATTGTTTTATTTGACAAAAATTGGTTTTTTGAACTTTACACACAAAATAATTGAATACACAAATATTTTTGAACCGATTGATTTAAAAAGGGAAGAGATAAAACTTTTAAGCGATATACATAAACACATTGTTCAAATTGATATGTTTTGATCGGAAAAACCTCAGGTCAGACATCAAAACGAAAATATGAAAAAATATTTCTTCGGCGACTTCAATTTCTAGCAAAAACTCTGAGAGCAAATACAATGTGCATGAAAAACTTTCCCCAAAAAAAAAACTCTGTCGTAGCCGCCACTCATGTATAAAATTAATACACGTAAGTGGTGGGAGAAGCTAGGTGGTAATCCTGACTGCAGGTTTGTAATGACCAATTATGTATGTGACATACAATAGCTGCGATAACCTTTTTAAAATAAACTGTAGGTCCCAACAATCATTAGTAATACTAATGCACACACCATGGATAGATGTGAGAAGCTATATTGTATTTCGGACAATAGGGGTGTAATGACCGACTAAGTTAGGTAAACAATTCAAGACTTTTCCGGTTAAATGGGATATAATCTACTATAAAAGTATCATGGTTGTTACGCTTGTCATCTGCTGTTGCCCAAATAAAACGTGTTGCATTGCATTTTCCATATAATTTTCATTTGTTTTTTTTTTCTTTTAATTTTAAATTTACCTCCCTTTAAGCCCACAGTTCTCCTACTAAAAGTAAAAGGTTAAGTAAACAAAGAAACCAAAAAAAAAATATTTACAACAGCAGCGATCAACCAAAGCACAAAACCCCAAAAAAAAACCACCAAGTGCATGTCTCTTTCATTCATATCTTGTGCGCTTATACAATTGTACATTGTACGATTGATTGTAAGCACATGCACTGCATGAGGCATGAAGCAACAAAAAAAAAAAAAAAAAAAAAAACGAAAATAAAACCAAAGAAAAAAAAACAATAGAAGGTTACAGTTTTCATAGTTGCGTTAGTGCTGCTTGCTTTGGAGTGTGCTGTCTTACGGGTAAAGAAACCTTTAAGTACCACCAATGAGTAGACAATACAGGTTAACTTGTTAGAAATAGTAACAAAAACAATATAAAAAACAAACACAGAAAACAAAAACAAACCAACCAACAAATTGAAAATAATGTAAGGCAACGACCAGCAACGACATTGCAAGGTGAAAGTGAGTCGTCATTATGACTATATTGTAACAATGATGATTATCTACAAATTATAATAATGATGTTGAAGATCATTTATTTAAATGCAAAAAAACAAACAAAAACAAAAACAAAAACAAAAAGTGTAACCAAAAACTAAAAATAACTTGTGTCAGACCAGAAATTCACTTGTGCAAGGCAAAAAAAAAACGAAAACAAAAATAAAATTTTTTTTTTGAGACCACAGAAGATACTCCAGGCTGATAACTTTATTGTTGTTTGCTTGTTTATTTATTATCGCTTTGGAATTTATGATTTTGGTTTTTTTTTTTGAATTTTTTTTTCTAATTTTTGCTTTTATTAATTTAAATTTTAATTAAATTTAAAAGTTTATTATTTTAATTAAATACGTTTTAGTTTTTTTTATTGTACTATATGGCTTGACATTGCTTAGGTTATTATTTTTCTAATACATTATTTTAATGCATGTACAGTTACTGTTTTAATCCTTTATTTAAATATCCATGGACCATCACCACCATCCACCTTTATCTTATATTTTAAATGAGCTCTTTTATGTGCTTTTTTGATCGACAACACATGCCCAATTGTGAGGTGAGCCACAACTTATGTGTTTCAATTTGCTGTTCTGTATGAAATTTCAATTGAAATTATTCAGAGAAACAGATAACACCTGGAAGCTGCAAACACCGTAAGATGTGGTCCTTCTGTTGTTTGCCACAAAACGAAACAAAATTTGTTGATAACATCAGTAGAGATCAGAAGCAATCGTTTGAATAGTCCCCTTCAGTCTCACCAGACATACAGCACTTCCCTTCTTGGTGTCTATTATGGCTTTGGTAGTAGATATAAAGCTTCACCTTGTTTGATATTTTTGTTACATTATTGTCGTGCGATCTGCGAGTGAAGTTCCACCTTACCTCATCAGTTATAATCATTCGGTTTAGAAATGTTTGATATCGTTTTATTTTATCAGTAACTCACAGATAGTTATTCTTTTCATTACTGGTCTCACAGTTTGTTTATATGGCATTAGAATATCGAGAGTTTTTTTTTTTAAATGTTTGACATCAATTTAAGGAGTTCTTTAGTTCTCTTGTAATTCTCGTAATGTACCAGTTCTGTACATATGTACAGCGCGCTAACTAGGTTTTCGAGAAAATAAATTGATTGAAATATTTAGGCTTTACACTATGCAGTTTAAGTCTTATTTTGTAGCAATCACTGAAAGTGATGCTATTTGAAAGTGATGCTATTATCTAAAAAGAACTGGGATATGACAAAGAACGACAAATAGCCATGTAGGAAAAGTTGACTAGTGAAGGAGAAGACAGAACATAATTTTATAATTTTTTGAATATTTAATAAAGTGTCGTTTGATACCAACCACTCCACATGAGCTGACTAACAAAGTTCCTACGCATGACTTTAGGAAGTAAATACAAAAGGCAAAAAAAGATCGAAATAAACAGGGCTTGCCCACAATGGGGATTCATTATTAGTGTCCAGTAGTAAATGAACGCTAGATGTAACTGTCTGAGGCATTCATTAACCACAAATACGTAGTGGGTCATTATAACCCTTCAGCCAGGTTTGCAATGTAGCATCTTAGCATCTCACAACAGTAATATGGTGTGTATTAACGTTATACATGAGTGGCAGAACCTAAAGATTAAAGTCGACTCCGAAAGACAGATTTTTGAGAGACTTTTCATGGCAATTTTATTTACTCTCTCAGAGTTTTTGCTAGAAATTTACTTAGAAATTTGCGCCGTGGCCTCGCATATAGGAAGCCAACACACTACCTAATAGACTACGGCGGCTACAGCGGATTACATATAGCGTCAGCACCACAATCAAGTAGAAACAGATCTGATAACGATAAAACAGCCAATTTACTAAATAGTTGACATGAAACAAAAGATATCGACAGAAGCCTTAGGTAGTATACGGCACTATGAAATGTTCGTTTACAAAAAGTATCATTTTATATTATTTCCCATGTCACTTCTCTACCAAAGAATTTAGAAATTATTTTTAATAAATTTTTAATAGATTTGTTTTTAAAATCTTTTATTTTTCATATCAAATATTTATTTTAATTAACAATAAAATTAATTTTCTGTTTTTTTTTTTAGTGCGGTAGCACATTACATGCCCAGTTGGAAATATGGAAAGTGGCTTATTCACCTGAATATTGTAAAAACAACATGTGGACCAATAATGCTGCACACATTTACAATAGCAACAGCATGGATGAAGATAGTGAAGGTACATAATTTGATATTTATATTGCATTTGATTTATATTGCATTGTTTATCTTGAAATTAAAAAAAAAATCATAAAACATATTAAAAAAGTATACAAAACTGTTACAGAGGAAGATGGTTTTCTTACCCCAAATACAAATTCAGCACAAATGAATACCGGCAACAGTAACAATATAAATTCCATACAATCACTACAGCAAAGGACGGCCAATGGGCATTTTGTTAATAATGACGAAATGCTTAATGTAAATACCAATGGAATTAATAATAACAATAACAACAACAACAACAACAGTAGTAACAATAATAATAGTAACAATGAAGGCAATAACCTTATGACGCCAGTTAAACGAACTGGTACGCGCAACGGTGGATCTCACATACATTTATGGCAGTTTTTAAAAGAACTACTGGCAGCACCCCATATTAATGGTACGGCCATACGTTGGATTGATCGCAGTAAGGGTATATTTAAGATTGAAGATTCCGTAAGAGTAGCCAAACTGTGGGGCAAACGTAAAAATCGTCCCGCCATGAATTACGATAAATTATCACGTTCGATACGTCAATATTATAAGAAGGGCATAATGAAGAAGACAGAAAGATCACAACGATTGGTATATCAATTCTGTCAACCATATCATGTGTGAGCAGAAATTCAACGAAGATTGTATGTAGTATAGTTAGTTAGTTAGTACGTATAAGAAAATGAGATTTGAATTCTTTAAACACAGAATTAAAAAAATACAGAGCTGGTAAAGAGTGTAGTGTTTTTAAAGAGAAAAGAATGTAAAGAAACATGAAATTATTTATTTAATTATTTATTTATTTATTTGCATTATCTTATTTATATTTATTTATTAAATATTTATTTTATTGAAAATGTTATAAAAAACACATGCATATTTATTTCTATTTAATAAGACATACTACATTTAAAAACAATTGAAATATGATAATATTTATTGCAAATAATTTAAATTATTTATTTATTATTAAAATTTAATATTTATTTATTTATTTATTTTATTTTTAATAACGTCTATTAAACACAATATTTAAATTTATTTATTTATATTATTTATTTATTAAAATTGCTATTTATTTATTTATTTTAAAGTAAGTTGTGCTAAACACAATATTTAAATTATTTATTTATTTATTATTTATTATTAAATTAAATTAATTATTTATTTGTAATTTAAGTGTTTGACAAATGTGCGAATATTAGTTTTAAATGATTTAAAAAAAACAATTAGTTTGTTTGTTTATTATAACGACACATTTAATCAATTTTATTTATCAAAATATTATATTATAATATATAATATGTTAATATTCACTATTTGATTGGGATTTTAATCTGTGCTGTGAACATTTATATTCAAAAAATCCGAAAACTTGCAATAAACCAATTAAAATATTCATTAAATTTATTAATAAAAAAAATTGAAAACAAATCTTAAACATTGTAAAATAAAAACTTTTTTAAGTAATTAAAAAAAAAAAATTAAAACTTCATTTTAAAAAAATTCCTGCAGAAACTTAATATCTCAACTTTCACTAAAGAATTAATAAAATTAAGAACTATAAAGAATTATTTTCTTTAAGCTTAAACGAAAAAATTAACATTCCAGTTTCAGTTGATGTCGCCATAGTCTAGTAAGTGATGTGTTAGCTTATTAGACGTAAGACCACGATTTAATCTTAAAATATGAAATATTTCTTCGGCTGCATTCTCTCAGCAGATTTCTGACCAAAAGTCTAAGCGTAAATAAAATTGCCATGAAAAATTACTTAAAAATCTGTCATTCAAAGTTGACTTTAAACTTTAGGACTCACAACATATGGATAAAAATAACACACACAACATAAGTGTTGTGAGGAATATCGGTTGTAATCATGACTAAATTGTTGTAATGACCAATTGTGTACCCATGTATGTATGTATGATGTATTATGATTGACTATTTACATTGTCAAATATTTATTAACTTTATAATAAAATTTCGTTTCAATGTCGTTCGAAAAAATTATTTGAAACTAAAACTTTATCAAATTTCTGGTTAATTTCTAAAACTAAGCCATGGGTTCTGTTTAATTCTAATAAAATAATAAAATCCTTTGTGTAACATTATTATATAAGATCCAACCTTAATTGCCATCAACTATAAAAATATCTCACGACGTATTAGCACTATTCATGGGCTTTTCATAATTGGAGACAAATTGTGCAAAAAAATTGGCGAAGGCATATTTTTTTTTTGCCACTTGTCTACAATTTTTTCAAATATTCCGCATATTATAAGAAAATGTAACTGACTAAAGTCACTGGTGTGAATAGAACCCACAAACTATACACTTTCCGATTAGCACCACGCTCACGCAAAACAAGCGGTTCAATCCAAATAATTTCTTGAGATAACCATTTTTTTCTACGAAAAGATCATAAAATAGGTATCTTGCCGCACATAAGTAAGACCTTTTAGAAGGAAATTGGCCTGAATCAATGAGAGTTTTCAAACAAACTCCTTCAAGAATATACAAATAATAAAAAAGAACTCTGTAAATAAAACAGATTTAACATGGGTTAATTTATGTATACAGGTACAGAGGCTTGCTTTCAAAATGCAAACTACGTGGTGGTTAATCATGAAACCATAAGTTTATTTCAATTCAATAAGTGAAGTTATGATGACAAAATAGCTTTTATTTTGTAGTTTCCTACAGAAATATCAAAAAAAAAATTATATTGTCCAGTTACTGGCAACGGTTCTATAAGTTCTATAAGTTGAATTTTGTTGCATTTAAATGATTTATTTTTATCGTTTCCACAAGCTGCCATCATACATAGACCACATTGATCTTATATGCCGCTATTACAATTGGAATATTATTTATCAACGGATGTTGTTGTAGTATAGTGGGTAGCGTGCTAATATGTAACTGGAATGTTTGATTTTCATTACCACAGTGAAAAAAAAAAACAAAAAAAAAGAAAATTTTTTAATATTTTTTAATACCTTATGGAACACTTGTAAGACCTAATAATGTTCATGTAAAATTATATTTTCTGCAGAGTTTTTTTTTTCAAAAGTTAGGTTAGCTAATCGTTTTTCAAATTACTTGAAATTTAAATTAATTAAAAAATTAATTAAATTAAATATTTATTATACGAAAAAATAAAAGAGATTATTTTGGAATATTTAAGAAGTTTAAGAATTTTTATTTGAAGCAACAGATGAAAAAAACAATCTCCTAATATCTTAACATAATGGACTTATTTTCGGTCACAACTGTAGCTATGTAATTATAATTGTTAAGTGAAAGAAAAAAAAACAACATTAACATACAACAAAGGTTGAAATATTTTTGTAATTTTTTTTTTTACATAAAAATAAAAACAAAACTTGTTATATATACACAATTATATATCTATGATATGATGACATAATAACTAATTATTTATTATTTATTTATTTATTTATTTATATTATTTATTTATTTATTTTATTAATAAAGATATTAAAGTTCTATGAACAATTTAGAATATAAAACACCTTAAGGTTTAATAAGAGAAATTTAAAATGTTTTTAATAAGAACACAACCACACATGTAACTTCCATAGTTTTAAACAATTATTTTTACCGTTAAGTGAACTGTTATTAATGTTTGCAGAAATTGAAAAATGCAAAGTGAAATTCTGCCATAAAATATTATATGTTTGTAAAATATTTATTTCTATTTAGTTTTTATTTGTATTTATTTTAATTTATTTATTTGTTAAAGAAAAAAAAAAAATTAAAAAAGATGAGAAAATGAAACAGAAAATGGTGTGGTATTACAGAAAATGTAATTGTTCTATTTTTTTTTTTATTGGGTTTATTTATTTTATTTATAAATTATTTTTAATTTATTTAGTATTTTAAGAAAATCAACAACAACAACTAAATACAGCTCAAATATTTATTTATTTATTTATTTATTTATTGAAACATTGTTTTTTTATATTCGTATATATTTTTAAAACTATTTATTGAAATAATTCAACAACTAGCTACACACTATATACATACATACATACTTACATTACTACATAGAGCAATGCATTTAGAACAATTGCCACTTGATATGTAATAAAAAAAAATTAAAATTTAATTTTTTTTCAATTTAATTTAAATTAATGTTAATAATAATTTTTTTAAATTTAAAATAATTTAAATTTATTATTTAAAAGAAACCATTTGTTGCTTTGTGCCTAAACCTTTTTAATTTAATTTAATTTAATTAACTAATTTAATTTAATTAATTTAATTTAATTTATTATAAAATTAGTTTTCTTTTTTATTCATAATATTTATTTTAAATATTTATTTTAAAATATTTATTTTATTTAAGTTTATTTATTTATTTATTGATCAACAAGATCCCTAGTATTTGATATACTCTATATGTTTAGGCGCACCAATTTTTAACACAATTCTTATTAAATCTGCTTTAAAAAGCGTGTGTGTGTGCCTTTTCTAACATACATATTTGTAGTTGCTAGACTTATTTATTTAATTATTTATTTATTTATTTATTTATTTATTTATTCAGCTAATATTTATTGCATTAATTTATTATTGTTTGGAAATTATAATGAAAAATAATAAATAAAAAATAAACCCTTTTGGCCAATATCATTGATATGAACGTCTTTTTCATTCAATTGTTTCGTAAATTCCCAGGTCCCAGTTAAGGCTTTAGTGACATTATAATATAAATATGGTTTAGCACTTCGTTAGGGTATACACAAACGTCAACGAGATGGACTTTTATACAATTTAGTGTTAACAGTATATTGTTTGTAATGATTTTTAGTGGAATTTGAATCTGCATACTTAAAGGACGACAAACAACCCGATTAAAGGATTTCAGCCTGCCTTAATAGGTCTTTTCAGGCGCTTCCACAGGGCTAATTCGATTTGGTTCTTTTCGCTGACTTCCTCAAATCTACGCTTCAAATACGCGACTTGCCTTAGCTTCTTCTTCCTCTTCGATCGGCATGGCCTAACCAGCGCATCCGCTGGATATTAATATGTTGCACAGCATTCATATCGTTGAGAAGCACGTACAGCTCTTTGTTGGATCGTCTGCGGAAATGCGTTGGGATTGGATGCATGCAAACTTTTCTAACTGTGGTCAACATGGCTACTTCTAGAACGATCCTTGTCTTTTCTGTATTCAAGTTGACATGCAGCCCTCACGTGAACCCTCTTGGATGGTATGCTACAACCAAGAGGTTAAATTAATTGTTGTTTTTCCTAAATGCAAAACTGAAAAAAGTGAAAATTCCTCCTGTGCCGTAGGAGAAATCATAGCTTGAACTTGGTAAAATAAGTCTACAAATCTAACTGGTTCTAGTAAAGTATAGTAGAAATCGTTGTGCTTGTTAGGCGAAAGGTATACGACATGGTTAGGAAACTTGTGGCTATCTTCTCAGCAGAACTTTTTCAACATCGAAATATGGAAATAGTTCAAATTGGTACAGAATCTGGGTCAAAGCATACTTATCGTACGCTCAGGATGCCTTCCAATGTGTAAACGAGATCAATATGCAACTGTCTAGCTGAATCGGTAACGCGTTTGCTTTATCTCAAGTTAAGTTAATAAGCGAATAACTGAGCTTACCAGGTAGGCAACAGCTTGCGCCAGGATTTTTTTGGTTAACAAAGTATACACGTTCGGAAAATTGTACCTGAAAGGCGAAGATTTCTGACTGGACATATGGGAGACAACTAGTTTGATAAGCGCTTCGTTTTTATGTAGTGAAGTTTTTCGATAGTGAAGAGGACCCTAAGATAACTTGTGTTTCTGCTCTGGTTATCATGCAATTGTTATTTCTGAACTGTTGAATCTTTTATATATTTAGGTCAGGTTAGGTTAGCGGACAGCTGGCCGTACACAGGCAAGTTCACTTGGTGGCCATATGGCCTATTATGTTTACCCCAGTGTAAGCGTAAGCTCCATTGTCATGATCCGTTAGTGGTGAGTTTGAACTATGCAGAGCTTCGGATGAACCGCTATGTCCCTTAGTGACACGTCCGCCACCCTGTTCAGATCTCCAAACATTTTGTTAACTAAAAACCGATGACGTCTGTTCTGAAGTGCACGTTAGTCGCATAAGAGGTGTTGCTCTATTCCGTTTCCTACATATCATGACAGCTTCACGCTAATCCTGGTGAGGCAAACAGGGGTTGTCAGCGAAACTGACAATAGCGCAGTACCCCATTAGAATTACTGTTAGGAAAGAAGAAATAGAGAGTACTAAAAAGTACCATATTTTATTGTAGATTTATACGGAACTCTAAATGTCAGATACTTATGTGGAATACTAGGTAGGTAGGTTAGAGTAGTAGTAGCCTTGATGTCAAAATCTACTTGAGCACGCTTAACTGCCTTTGTGACACCACAGTTGAACACAGTCTCTGTACTGACCAAGTTCACCAAAGCCAGGGAGCAGAAGTGCTGAAATGTGGAACATGACAACTACAACAAGGGCTCGCACCAAATTTGTTATTATTTTTGGAATGTGGAAATTTTTATCATCATTGACTATCAGCAGGACTTGACATCAAAAACTATCAAATGAAAAAAATATTTGTGATCCTTTTGTTCCTAAGACAGTAGGCAGTCATAACATTAATTTTTATTTTCTCCACGATTTGCGCTGAATGAACAAGCGTCTGTATGGAGTTACTTTGACAACTTTTCGATACCAATTTATTTACTCAATCAAATTGAAACTTCTCCAATAAAAAATGTTCATTAAAAACATATTTTATAAGAAATTTAAAGTATTTATTAAATATCCTGAGTATTATTATTATTTTGCTGGAAATAACAAATTTTTAATCATATTTTTAATTCAAACAGTGCTCAGCTTAAATTGCAATGCCAAGTGAATATATTGTTCTGTATCCTGTGTGGGAAAGATAAGTTATGGAAGGTACACGAACATACGCTTGTCGTATGTATTTGAAAAGAAAAAATGTGCATTTGAAAGTAATTCTTAAGAAGTGCATACATTTGCACATTTTGATTGATTTTACATTTTGCAAAGAAAATAATTCCATCTTTAGTAAAAATGCTATGATATAAGACACATGTATGCATGCACGGATAGATATTCTTACTGATACTGATACTAAATGCATATATTTGTGTGCGTGCAAAGAGGTAGTTTCCATTAAATAAGCAACAAAATTTTCTAAATTAAAATTCCTTATAAAAAATCTTGCTGATAAAATTCAACAATTTTTTTTGAAATATTACAGAATTTGAGCATCTTTATTTAATGTAATTGTGAAATGACTCATATGCTTATTAAATGAGCATTACTTTTTTTTCTTAGCATTTCATTTCCTGTTATTTGAGTTTCCTGCAAAAGAAAAAGACGAACAATTTTTTTTTTTTTTTTTTTTTTTTTTTAATAACAATGAATGACAGGTACATGCATTTAAAAATATAAAATAAAATAAAAAAATAATATTTATTGAGAAAAAAAAATTACTCATAAAATATCGTTTGAATAAGCAACACACAATAAACGTATTACAACATCCGAAGGTGACCAAATCTGTGCTAAAAATTTTCAACAAATTTCCAGACTCTCTGGAACAGATAGAGTGAAGCTAGTTTAGAACATTCTTTCAAAAATTGCCAAAGAAAGCATATTTTTTTTTTGACTTCTTTTTTATGAGACTTGGTCGCCTTTTTTTCAATCGTAAAAATCCAATGCCAAAGATGTTTATGATGTCGTTGATTTTGATGATATTTTTGCTGTCATTTTATTGTTTGATAGTGATATTGTAGAAATTTTTATACACACAAGACACAACGTACATATATGATTGAATGGTTGCTTTCGGTTAAAAGGACTCACCGCAATATATATTCGCTTCTAAACGTAATTTTATCACACACAATATTATTGATTTGAGTGAAGAGTTATTTCACAATACATTATGTATTCTGGATAAAATTGAAAACAAAAGCAAACTTACGCGGTGTAGTGATATTGATATTGGCAATGAGCAACGAAGGTGAACCAAACGAAGAAAGTCCGTATATACTTCCAAAGAAGAAAGTATACTTTCCTTAAATCCTTTTTCTTCTTTAAACACATGCTCCATAGCAAACTTTTTCTCTTCACCAATACTTTACAAGTTCATACACTTTATTCTGTTAAGTGAACAGTGACGTGCACGTCAATACTTTTTTTTTTTTGACGTTGTTGTCTTTTCCTTTCTTTTTGTTTGTGTCAATGCTATTGCAGTTGTTATTGCTGTTGCAATAGTTTATTGAGTGAATAAAGACGAAAATTTATTGTCTCATATAAAAAATGGGATTGATTCACAACATAAAGTTTTACAATACACTACTGTCGTCAATAAACAAGTGAGAATGTCTGTATGGATTCAAGTAGATATAAACGACCAAAAATAAGAAGAATAAAATGCGCATGCAACTTTTACAACTAGATGTTCATAGAATTATTGATATGTGATAAATGTGCACTGAAAAAAAAAGAAATCGAATTCAATCGATTTTAGCATAAGCAAGACTCGATATTCTTCATTGCCTGATTACATATGTTTCATCGGGTTAGCCGGTACATGAATAAATAATAAACAAGACACACAAACAAAAACAAAACACACCAGTTAACACATTACATACATAATTCATCATTACAACCCTTTAGCCAGGATTACAATTTCGTTTCTTACACCACTTATGTTGTAAGTGGCGAGACCTACTGTTTACAGTCAAGTCCAAACGACAGATTTTTGAGAAAATTTTCATGACAATGTTATTATATTTACTCTCAGAACTTTTGCCAAAAAGCTGCTGGGATGAAAAAGCCGAAGAAATATTTCATTCTTTTGGTTGGAGATGTTGTCTGACCTGGGGTTTGAACCAACAGCCAACACAATACCTACTAGACTACGGCGCCTACANNNNGTACAAAGAACTAAAAAACCAATAACACAAGACAGTATGGGAATTATAATTACAAGAACAGCACTATAAAGAAAGATCTCGAAATTGCCAGGAATAAAGTATTTGTGCATGGAGCCAGGCTAAACGTATATTTTACACTAATTATGGAGTAAAAAAATGTATGATTACAGTATCTCCATGTTAAATCAAGGATGTGATAAAAGCAAATTATTTTAAATCCAATTTTTAAAAAAATCATAATAATTTCCTCTCTGTGTAGTATGGTTGCATTGGAATTTCTTTTGAAATGAATTGCATTGTCATTTTGATTGAATTGTTGTTATCGATACATATCCAGCGCTTTCGCACACATATTTACACATAGATACAGTCTTACACACACATACACAATTGCAAAAGTATACGAATGACTTTAACAAGATGGCGGTTAAAAGAATATATCCTTTCCTTGTACTATAAAAAAAAAAAACAAATTATCGAGAACACATTTTTTTTAAAGAATAAGGTTTTGATGGAAAAATGTTTCAAAGATTTGTCGTATTTTAATACTAACACATATGAATGTGTATGTACATGTACATGTACATACGTATGCATTGTTTTATTTCATATTATTCTATTTCCTTTCTAAGTTGGTATTATTTATTTCTAATGATGTAGCACGATTCTTATTCTTCTTTCTTTTCTGCAATCATTTCAACTAAAAACAAGGTTGTGATGTCTTAAAGACTAACTTGTGATACAACACCTCCAAGTTTGACGTTCGATTTGCGGTCCTTGTCGACCAAGTTTCAGAAATTCGAGTTGCCGTTAGTGTTCTATCGAAATACCCAGCTTATAGCTCTGATAATTTCATTACAAACACTTAAGTGCAACAGAGAGTCGAGTTGCAATTGATATTGGATCGTAATAACCCGCATATAATGCTGTGGCCTTTGTTACCAACTTTTGGGCATGGTATTTGATAATGTTAAAGACTTTCTGAACAGTAATGATGAGTAGTACGCCTGTATCTAAATTGTGCTATTAAAATACAGTAGCAGGAAGTCGTAGTAGTCTAGTAGATAGTGTATTGGCTTATTAGGCATGAGAACATGGTTCAAACCTCAGATCAAATATCTCCAACTAAACGAAATATAAAAAAAACTATTTCCTAGGTGACTATCTCTTGGCAGATTGCTGCCAACAGCTTTAAACTGTAGGTCCCGCCATGCATGTACAAAATAAGCACACCCAACATAAGTGGTGTGAAAATCTAGACCACAATCCTGACCAAAGGGGTTGTAATGACCAATTATGTCTTGTATGTAGAGTGTAACATCCATTATGCAGCATGTTATTTATTTAATTTCAAAGTCTTTTCTTTATTCTGATTGCGACTATGTTTTGCATGGAGATCAACAGCATAATTCCACTCCAATTATGATAATTTTTTAAGGCGCCACTAGTCTGTGTGTTGACAATGATGCCTTTGTTCCAAGCTGTAGGTAACTTTTCTTCCTCCCATGCTAATGAAACATCAAAAAGTAGAATTTCACCAGGTCTTGCTGATTTCTTTTTGCAATATTTTCCGTCTCTTTTCTCCAATTTAGACGGGGAAAATTCTTCGATATCTGCAACTTATTTTCTGCAGAATCATTGTTATTCATATCATTAACTTCAGTAGCTGCATTTACATAGAAAAAATAAATGTCTTCTCAATGATCTATTCAACCTCCTCTATCTATTCACAATTTGTACGTTAATATCCAATAACACTACGAACAGTTGCAATCGATTGCCAGATGCTGTTGACTTATGTTGTTTCGAGTAAACGTTTCTTCTTCTCTTATTGATAGCCATTCCAGGTATTTTCATTTGTTCTCTTTTTGCTGCTTCGTAGTATTGCTGTTAGCGAGATTTTCTCTGAGAAAAATGCGTAGAAAATGTATAATTTTTACCATGGTTTTTTTGAGAAAAATTGTTTCATTTCCCTTTCAAAGGAATCCACGCAAAAATCACTGCTGATATCACACGGAGTACATAACTTAAATGAAAGAAAAAAAAAAGGAATGCAATGAGTCCTACAGGCAACACAATAAAGGCAATACATTGCTGCGGGAACTTTGTTTTATTGTTCAAAGCATAATATATGCTGAAATAAACCAAACAGCTGCTAAGCGAGAGAGAGAGAGAGAGAGAGAGAGAAAGAGAGAACTTTATTAATTAAATGACGCATTTAATGACGTATCACTTCTATTGTTTATTGGCGAATGTCCTTAAAGTTCACTATTTTCGAATGGTTTAGTCGTATGTTGCCATTCCTTTTTAAAAGGAAAGTCCATTAAAAATTTATGTTGTTGCATTAAGGACAATTCTAATCCATATGTGATCCAAGAACTTCCAATAAATTCTGAAAATGTTGCTGTTTGGTGTGGATTTCATCTGGTGGCTTAATTGATCCATACTTCATAGGGAGCGACTATGGCCAGACCATCATTGTCAACGACTAGCACTATAAGTCAATGATTACCAACTTATTTTGGCCTGAATTAGAAGATTTGGATACCAATGACATAAGGTTTCAACCGGCAGGCGTTACGTGTCACACAGCCCATCCTTATTGAATATTCTGCTCGAGAGATTAGAAGACACAGACGTCTGACCTAGAGATGATGTGAACTGGCCAGCGAAATCTTGCGATTTGACGATTTTTCTTGTAGAGTTTTCTTAAGTCTAATACATACATCAAAAGGTCATTACAACCCTTCAAACCGTATTACGACCTAGCTTCTTACACCACTTATGTTGCATATGTTTACAGTTTAAAGTCGACAGGCTTTTGGAAAACTTTTCACCGTAATTTTATTTACTCTCAGAGTTTTTGCGAGAATACTTTTTTCATAATTCGTTGTGTTGAAGATGTCTGATCTGAAATTTTAAAAGTAGATTCACATCTTATAAACACACTACCTACTAAACTACGGTGACTACATAGCCCATACCATCGGACAAATTCAATGAAAATTTTGAATTTTTTTTTTTTAGTTTTAACCCTTTTAGTCTTTTTATTTGACAAACAAAACTGAAAATGATTAAGTCGGTTTTGCTTTCGATTTAACAACAGATTTATGCAAATGCAACAATACATAAATCAAAATTTTTTTTAAAATTAAAAAAATTCCAAATCCTCCTAACAGTAGGCACAATATAACATCCAAAGAGTGATACACAAAGAAACTGAAAAAAAAATTATTTTCTTTATATATTATACAAGATTTATTTAATAATTTAAAATCACATTTACCTCATATGTCTTACTGGTGATTGCAAATGCTTAGTATCCGGATGCCTTAACACATATTCTGTCCAAAAAATGGCTGTCTCTAGTGGCGAATTCATTTGATCCAATAATAATTGCCTGTTTTCTTTAATTTTTCTTTTATATTTAACATTTACAATTACAGTTATAATGGCTTGATATAATTTTTCAACGGTTATAGTTTCCAGTGGTACATGTATAGCATAGCCATTCTGTTCTGCTTTGGCAGCATTTACATCGTGATCACAGAAAACCGGCAACATAACCATTGGCACGCCATGGTAAATGGCCTCATACATGCTTAACAGTCCGCCATGTGTAATGAAAGCTTTCAATTTCCGTTGACCTAATATATCCTGTTGCGGCAACCAATCACTCAAATAGACATTCTTAGGCAAATCTGTCAGAAACTGTTGTGTTGATGCTGTTTTTCCACTTGATGCCATCACAACTGAGGCATTCATTGTTCGCGTGACATTTTCATCCCATTTCCACAATATGTGATATTGTGGCAAGCGTTTGAATACTTGAACTAATAGGTTACGAAAATGTTCGGGCATATTTTTTGGTTTAACCGATGAGCCCATCGAAAAAAATATCACACCCGCTGGTGCTGTCTCTACAAATTCTTTCAGTTCATGTGATAATTTCGCGGCTGGTCGACAATGTATGCAGGCTATTTCAGCTACATTTGGATAATAGGGTCGTGGATTAGTGACAACTGCATGACCATTTTGTAAAATGAATGAAACATTACGTGCCACCGTAATGGGATGTGGTATGCTGGCACCAAAATGATGTCTTAAGACATCATGTACTTCATTTGCATAGTGCTGGTATATTAGAAAATAAAAATTGTAATGTGAGAATAAAATAAACGTTTTTTTAATTAAAGTAGTTAATTGTTATTAAAAAGAGCTGCAGTTGTTAAAGCATTTGTAAGAAAAATTAAAAATAAAAAGAGAAAAAATAGTTGCGACATAGTCGCGTACTTCATGTCAGTCATTAATAAATTTTCTAAGAAAATCAGCAGTCTTGTAGAAAAAATGCTACAAGGGCTAGGATAGCATCGTACATGGCCATACTGTAAAGGATTAACGCCAGTGCTTTGGTTACCTACTCACTATAGACTGTTTGGAAGTGGAGAAGGACTAGAGAATTAACCAAATTAAACTTTAGAAATTCAAAGTCGTCCTGACAGCTATAAGTGTGCGCTGAAATATCACACATAGAATGCAATGGAACAGTACAATAATAAAAATCACTAGAACACTCTCTGACGACTAAGATCCATGGCTGAATTTCATCAATGTCCTGGGTTATGTTGGCTTTGAGAATTGCTGAAGTTTGTGGCTTATTCGCTGTGACCTAAGAAAGCTCCGCAAGAAAAAGCCAATTGAAGTTAATATCGCTTAATCTTGATGGCTAGTTTACAACAATTCCATGTGAGTTAATCATGCCCTTAAATCAGAGATCAGAGCTGTGTGGCAACCACTTGTCGTTAATGTCCAGATAATCTCAGGAAAAAATATGAATCGTTGATGCCACCAGTCAATTAACCACGCCATGCAGAGACTTTTTTTGATATACATATTGGATGGATCTTGCATCTTAGGTTAGAGTGGTTTCTTCCTAATTTTCGGTTATGGTTTGCGAAAGGCCGAGTTTTTGCGAGCAATACCAAATTTACTATCTCGTGTATATGAGAATACATACACACAGCGGTGAATTTCATATTATTAGCTTTACTCGGTACCTATAATATTAAGTAATCAAGACAGCATTGCGCAGATAGATATTAGAATAAGAAACAATCTGTTTAAATTATGGTGTCCTCCATTTAAACAGCTTACTTCACATTTCTTGTGTAACAAATAAATACGTAGATTTTTTAAATGATTGAACATATTTGAACACTATCGACACATACACTGGAAAGCTAGGCACAATATTATTCAATAGAACTGAGTTATCAACAATTTAATGGATGACATAACCAACATCGCTCGCATGGAACCACTCAATTGCCATTTTTTCTACAGCAAAAGTGTTATGAACTGGTCAGAAAAATGTAATTTCGATGCAACCAATTCCACATCAGCAAATACAGCAAACTTTAGTACACTTTCTATTACACAAA
>QOCX01000446.1:36419-50146 GCA_005959815.1 Sarcophaga bullata
AACTGATATGATTAAAAAGGAAAATTTACAATTTAAGGAAACCATACACTAATCTGTGTAATATTACCGAATGCAACATAATCATCGAAATTCAAGGAAGGAACATCTATTGAAGAATTTTAGAAATTTTGACAAGAAATTTAACCAGTTCGGTGACAGTTTAATAAATCGATCATTTAGATATTTGCACACAAGATACAATTTAAATCATATTTTCCCACACCACACACAGACACACACACACACACTTACTGAGAACAATTGTAGTTCTTTTCGTTTTCTTTGTCCTTTCTTTTAGCTGCTGCATAAGGCACTTTGAAATTACATTGAATGCATTCGTTACACACAGTCGTACATGTAACAATATTGATCATCATCCTAATGAAAGTAACTAATTTTACGTATACCCAAAAGGATAATATGTTTCGTATATGGCCGCTTCTTAGAAGCCACAAGTACACACTGAAATCCATACACAAAATATTTTGTAATCCTAAATCGATGTTGGAGTCTCTCTCTCTGTTCTTTCTTTTGAGTGTATTTAATTTTACCACAAAATGAATACAAATGTTCATATGCAACATACACATGCACTCACACACACACACACACATGTAATCCACACCGTAAGCCTCTTTTAAAAGCACAATTCTGAAAAGTGAAACAATTGTGGTCATATTCTAGTCAATGGGGCTACTTGTCAATAACCAAATAGGAACGAAAGTTATAAAGTTATGGTGGACATAAACGAACAATACAACACTCTACGAATGAAGAGAGAAAACTAGTGCATCTTTCACCATTTGTTGTCTATTGACTATTATTGGGTCTTTTATTAAGCGCTTCCTAACTTTAAATCAAATAAAGTGCTTGAGAGATATCATGGTTTGAATGACCTATTGATGCCAATACGTGCGGAATATAACTTGAGTTAAATTTCCGCCACGAGAAACTACCAATTGCTCTCCTTTACCTGGTAATAGAGAAAATAATAATGGACCTCAACGAAAGATTTGATCATTACAACATTATACATGAGTGATTAGACCTACAGTTTCATAGCTAGACTAAGCCAAGACTCTTGAGTATTACGCACCAATCTTAACTTGTTATTAGAAATTCAAGGGCATATTCGCCTTGGTTCCTTATTATTTGTGGCCACGTATCGTTAGTAGAAGGAAAATAAAATAATGGCTTCGCGATATGAATGATTAAGTGTGTGGTAGGTGTCTGAACTGAACGTTTTACTGAATTACTTACGAACATATTTCCATTTATTTTTTTTTTTGTGTGACATTGAATTTTAAAGTGAATTAAAAACTTTGATTCGAATTTATTGCAATTGAAATATTGTAAAAAGCTCAACAACAAATCACTTAAAATTAAAATGAAACTAGAAATCAATCTAAAATCTCTAAAGCATAATGACAATAATGTTGTACAGAACAATAGATAAATATGTATGTATGTACATACCTTATGCAATAAGTCAGCTAATATGTGTGTTGCAAAATTTTGTACACGTTGCAAGAGATGCATTGTTTGTGTTAATGATGTAAAGACATGAGGCGTCACGGCATACGCAATTGGATTTCCGGCAATTGCTAGACTTCCTGTATAGTAACCGACCGTATTGATAAACATGAATGGCAGACTTAAACGATGTACGATGCCAAGTGCACATTCCGGAAATGCACCATCAACAATGGCTAAATGAAATTTTTGCGTTAATAATTCATCAGTTATGGTAACACCAGTTTCACCATCAGGCTCTAACAAACTGTTGCATGACTTTAAGTTGTTGTTTTCAAATTCATAATTTTTTGTTTTTTTTTTATAAATTTTTTATGGGAAAATGGAAAAAGAACAAAAAGAGGTAAGTAGGAATGAAATATTAAAAGAAAATAATTTAAACGATAACATTCTGCTTGTGAATGTATGGAGAAGTACTATTTTATTCTAATAGAATTATAAAATATTTGTATTATCCTAGAACAAAAACGAATTTCTGATTAGAAAATTAAGTTTTCCACTACATATTATTACGGGTGGCTTGTCGCCTGTTTGATTATATTATTTTGCCACTAAGTGTTTCGTTAATTACTAGAGTGAAACCATGACCGAACTCATCCAGAACAAAAAACTAAGAAACTCTGAATTTTATTTCAGAACCTGTGGCTCATTTAATGCTACATAACGTCTACAACAACGGAAGGATATGTCCTTGTTCCACAAGTTAACGATATGTGCAAGTGGAAGGATATCCAAACGATCTGCCCAATGGCCATATCACAACCGTATCGTAGACATATTTTTTCAATATTTCGTAAGCAATAGTCTAGTCTTTGCCTTCTAGTAAGTAGATATGAGGCCTCGGCTTAAACCTAAAGTCAGTACTCCCTGGCAACTGCCTCAGAGTTCTGTTGGACAGTGATGGTCTGCTGCATGTCTGAGTGAAGCAATTGATGGTCAAAAAAATTACTTTGAATTTGACTTGATCTTAATTAACAAAGGAATTACCCTTTGAAGAAATTGCCAAACTGTATACGAGACAAAACAATGTTTCTTTTGGATACACTTTCAAATATCTAAACGACCACGAGATTTAGAAATTACCGAACTTTCGAATTTCTATAGAACTTTACTTTTATTTCTCTTTTATTTTTAGATTCAACTTGATGTACTGATCTTTTGAAAATTGCAATTGAATACTTATCGATAAATCGCTTCATTTCCCATCTTTATCGCTGTTTTAGAATTAAAAACAAACAAAAAATTGTTATAACGTTCTAACTTCCCACATAATTTTTATCCGTTGTTGCCTACTTTTGCAAAATAAAATCACACAAATCACACAAATCACACAAATCACACACACACACACACACACTCGCACACACATAAAATATTTGAAAATACTTACCTCAGCTGGATATCGTAATGCCTGCCAAATTGGTACGGGAATTTTGTTTGACAAACGAGCACCAACCAAATCCCAATCAGTGAAATTTTCAATATAATTCACCAAACTGATAGGAGTCACCTCCCGAAGGCCATTTAAATAAAACTCTGGCCTAAATCCATTGACAAATGTTATATGATGACCTCTAAAGGCAAATTTCAATACAAATACAAATACAAATAAATTTTTAAACACAACATTCTGAAAATATTTTCACAAAAGACGAGAAACACATTACGAATGTGGTATTATAAATCACCTCCGTATTAGGCCATTGGCCAATACATAAAATGGTATTTTATGTGATTTGGTGCCACCCATTGTAATCATTAATATGTTTTCAGCATGACTACTCCATTCAAATGTAATGAAAATCATCATCATAAAAATTAAATTCATGCCGATTTTATTGTACGACCGCATGTCAAATGAATGAAATGCGAATTATAGTTACGGAAACACAGACCGACCGACCAATCGAACGACCAACCAACCATTCAAATTACGTTTATCGTTTGATTACAATTGAAGAAAAATACTCTGGAGAATTGTAAACTCTTGGAATTGTAAACGTTTTGATTTGAATTACCTTTAACGTCTATTTGTTACGTTCGTACAATACTTGGCTTTTATTATTGTCTTTATGTATTCAAGTCATTTGTAACAAACGGGGGAATACTTATGAAAATCTATTTTCGACTGGAGGTATTAATTTTAAAATTTTTCATATTTTTCAACGCAACTGCGAGGAATGTATTTTACCTACACGACAAGAGAACAAGCAGCAGTTTGGGAATGAGGACAAATTACATTAAGCTGGTATTTAAATGGTAGAGGACTATAGAAAGGATATACATTTTCAAGTTTTTTTTTTTTTTTTTGTTTACAGAAGATATTTAAACTGTACATGGACAATGATTGGCTACTAAATGACAATAATGGCAACCATATCACTCAAGGACCTGCTTTAGCATACCATTAATCTGTTTAACTGAAAAACTTGATGAAAGCAAGATCCTCCCCTTCGCCTTCAAATGTATGTTATCGGTATAGTTAAAATGTTAGAAAATTGGGGATTTCGATGTACAATGATGAGATTATTCATGAATTTTTCAGACTATTTTTCAATATAAATTTTGTTTGCTGTCACAACGATAGATCTCGAGGTTAGATTATCTAATGTATTATGATACTGCTGCGGTCATCTATAAGATCCTTTTTGATGGAGTTTCGAAAACTCAGACGTGCCAGGAAATTTTTTAAGTCATTACTTGCTTATCTAGTCTCAATGGAGTGCATATTGTTAATCTTTATCATCTGTGGGGTTCCCCAATTTTTAAAATGGAAACTATATTGTAGAGCCTGTAAAAACAGAAAGTGTGAATATTATTCCAGGCATTCAAAATGATAGTTCAGCTACCTAACGCTTCATATTGCTTACTGGCTGCAAACAAATGGAGAGGATGCACAGGCCTTCGTTTGAAAATTTGACAATAGTTAGGGAAACATCATTGAATAGCGAAGATAGGGTTTTTCTTTGAATTTAGTCCATCAATAGGTTTTTTGACTTCTCTTAACTCTAAACTCACTTCGCGGGATTAAATTGATGGAGTCGTTACATACAATTCGGAGTGAAGATGACCCAATTGAATCGGTTTTATTTCTAGTCTAATAACTAGCAATATTTCGTGTAGGTGCCTTAAAAATTTAAGGTTCCAAATAGCAGATCGAATAAAATTACTGTGCACAAGAATCTAGGTCTATTAAATATTTAGTATGAGCTACAGGGTTGCTCTGAAAACTAAAAAAAAAATATAAAAAAGTATACGATTTTTGAATATACATACATACATAATTGGTCCCTACCAATCACTGTTAGTCAGTCAGTCAGTGTTAATTTTATAGGTTAGTGCCGGACCTTCAGTTTAAAGACAACTGACAGATTTTTTGGGAAACTTTTCAGGGCAGTTCCTGTTAGTCTCAGAGTTTTATGCCAGAAATGATTGAAACGAAGTCTCTGAAGAAATATTTTTTTCATATTTTGTTCGTGAACCGTGACCTAGCGTCTATTAAGCCACACACATTACCTACAAGACTACAGCAAATTAGGCTTTTGTGATTTTTGAGCCCCTAACAAAGACTAAATATGTCTAATGTATGAAATTCTTTGATAAATTTTAACTTTTCCTATATAAAAGCCTTATCAAAAGTTAAGCATTCTATAAAATAGTGTGACCCTTATAAAGTTGAACATTACTTACACACGCCTTGCCTACTATTTTTAATTTAAATTTAGTTGATGATTACTGCGATACGTGTTTAATTATAATATTCCTGTCGTTTCTTATTTTCTTTTTTTTTTTGCCCTCGTTCATATCAAATACTTTTGACATCTTTGGAGGAATTTGTATACCGGTCTTCAACTATAAATAAACAATCCCACACAACAATAATACACCAAAGAGCGTTTTAAATATGTCTGTGCGTCCATTTATTCATTCATGCATTCACATTTACAAACACATTGAAATTTAAATAATAATGTTTTAATGTTAGCGTGACAATGTACGTATATACATAAGCAATCGTGCTTGTGTGTGTTTTAAATATTTTTTGATTTTTTTTTTTGTTTTTTTTTTTTTATTATAATTTTCTAGTCACGTTTACAAAAATTTCATTTTAATTTTAAATTAAATACACAATATTTGTATTGTTTTCGAGTGAAATATTTATAAAAATGAAACGAAATTTATAACACCCAAAAATAATTTTATTACACACTTTCATCATATAAATATAGTTTCTAATTAATGTTTTGCGTATTATTCTGACACATACACATCCAGTCATATATGGTATATAGCGTACGTACACAACGTGACATATGTATTGTATTTGTAATTTTTATTTCCTTAAATATTTGGCGCTACAAGCGGTAAATAAGAGACCATAGGATTCTAAATTAAAGTAGTTGGCCTATACATACATACATAATTGGCCATTACAACACTTTAGTCAGGATTACGGCCTAGTTTCTCACAACATTTATGTTGTGTGTGTTAATTTGATGTATGAGTGACGAGACCTACAGTTTAAAGTCGACTCCGAACGATAAATTTTTGAGAATCTTTTTTGTTTACTCTCAGAGTTTTTGCCAGAAATCTGCTGAGAGGAAGTCCCCTAATGTTCTTAAGGAGCATTTATTTATTTTCACGACAGCAGTGAATATGTTTTGTCCTCGCTTTACGTGCATATTCTATTTTTATATGATGATGATATCGAAAGAAGTTATTTTAACAATAGCATGCCCCACTTTATTCTTAAAGTAGTCTGTTAGTGAGATTACTTAATACAGAATTGCTATCAGGAACAACAGGAAACATCTACCCTGCAACAGCATATTGTAGACAGATTTTGGCTTTGTTGTCTAACTTGGAATGGTTGCCTCATCATTAATTTATTGCTTCATCACCATATACATCGAGGTAGCAACGTACCTTATATTGCTAATTTTAAGAGTATGTGTATGTCTATGTGATTTCATTACTATGTTACGTTTTCAATGCTGGGTCTCATCGTCAGTGTTGCTATAATTTATTACTCAACATAAGTGTTAATAATATTGCATGAGTTTTTCGCACTTAAGCTAGACTTTTTAAATTCTTCTGATCCACTGACCAGATCATTCCTCAGAAATCAGTCTAACCGATGACATGGATTATATTGACTTTGAGCGCAACAGTGATTTGTGGTTTATTCATAAAAATCCCACTAGGAAAATCCCAACACAATTAAAATAGCATTAACTCGGTTGCCAGTTCAAATTAACTTCAAATCTGTCGTGCAGAATACTCAATGTGGCATAAGATATGTGGAACGTAGTGCCATTCTGTTGAAACCACATCTGATTGGTGTCCAGATCATTCAATTGAAGCCAAAAGAAGTTGGTAATCATTGACCTACACGGCTTGCCATTAACCGTAAAGGCGAGCCAAAGTCATTCGCAAAGAAATATGGACCGTCAGTTAATAATTTACACCAAACAGTTACTTTACGAATGTGGATCGATGACGTCGGAAAATTCACAACAAACAGTGAATTTTTTTTGAAAGTTGTTATGCTCTTAGCTGTAAATTGGATTAATATCGTTACAAATTCATCAATTGTTTGTTTGTTCATGAGAAAAAGATTTTAAAAAAAATGAAAACTAATCTGACAGATGTAGCTTTAACAAGATGGCTATTATCAGCTGACAAAGTTTGGAAATGCCTGTTGGAATACACGACATAGTTACGGTTTCTATTTTGATTATTTTCTATGACCACATGCAGGGTAAATATAATATTCTACTTTGCCAAACAGTTTTCTTATTTTTTTTTCTTTTTTTTTATTCCTCCTGCTTGGTCGTAGGCATTAAAAACGCACAACATTGTTTTGGAGGTCAGGAATACATAATTTAAATCGAAAATTTAAATTGTACATGAGAATATATTTTAAGCCTTTTAAATGGTTTTTAAAATAGTACGTATAAAAAAAAAATGAAAACTAACAATTCACTTATATTTGTACAATATGTTCCTCTGTAGTTTTATTTTTATTTCTACAATTAATAGCCACGCTGGCGTATTAGTATTATTATACACATGATAACATGATAATATTATTACGTATACGTAGGGTAGTCTCACTGCTAAAACATTGTATACGACCGCTAATAAAAGTAAGTAAAAAAAAATTGAATGGATTGCGTACTAAAATAATCCAATAACAATGACAAGAGAAAAAGAAAATAAAAGAAATGCGTTTGTAAATTTATTAAAATTGGGTAATGGTAGGAATAAGAAAATTGAGTAAAAATAAATAAAATTACCCAAAATATTATCCATTAGATTAATATCTGCGGAACATGCAAGCTCATTACTATTTTTAGAACTTAAAACTATTTGTTTGTGTAAGAACTGTTGTATATTATTGCGTTCTCCTACTGAAATAATTTTATTTTTTTATGGCATTTTATGTTAAGCATGACACTAAACTCACTGCATTTATACGATCTGAAACAGTTCGAATATTCAAATATCTATCGGCATAAAATACTTTCTTTTTCTTTTCATACTCACTTTTGTCATCATCAGCATGGATGTCACCGCATTTCTTAAGTTTGTAATTCTTGTAGGATTATTTTCTTCATCTAGACATGTGATTAAATCTATGGAGATAACACATATAAAAATACGTAGTCCGCCAATAACCTTATAAAAAATATCTTGTCGACTCGACTGTAACCTTTTCGTTAAAATTCACTTCTACGTAACGCATAACTTGCTTTGGACAGTGGTTATAAAATAAATATTCTTGATGGATGCTTTTATAATAACGGTTTACACTTCACAAGTATTTACTGATGGAGCCAGATCACGCGACTAAGTTAGGCATCAACTACTTTGAGAACAGTTATACCTTACACTGTAGTGTCGACGGCTATAGTGCTCTTTAAGCTGAAATAATGGCTATAAGAATCTGGTATTAGAGTATATGGTACTGGCATGAGGTAAGACGACCCTAAGACATCTAAAAAATGTATACACCAGATTATCCAAGTAATAAGAATGACTCTGGGTGAGATAGCGAGATGTTCGATGATTACTGCCATATATGACCGGGAGGCATCAATGATAACAACAGCCCACATTCTTGGAATGCTGACATGTATACATATATACATAATTGATTATTACAACCGTTCACACCTTATGTTGTGTGTGCGTTAATCTTTATACATGAGAGGCGGGGCCTACAGTTTAAAGTCAATTCCGAACTACATATTCTTTCTGAGAAACTTTTCAGTACAATTTCATTTTACTCTAAGAGTTTTTCCCAGAAACCTGCTGAGATACAGTCGCCGAAGAACCTAGCAGGTTTGAACCGTGGTCTCACGTCCACACTACCTAATAAAACACGGCGACACAACTATACTGACACAACGAAAAAATCTGTTGAATTAATAAGTGGGACTGTGTGATCTGTACCGCCGTTCTGTTGAGGCCACATGTCGTTGGTGTCGAGATCATTCAATTCGGACCAAACGAAAATAACTGTCATCGGTCGATAGTGCTTGCCATTGACTATGAGGGCTTGACCAACGACGTTCTCAAAGAAATATGGAGAACTTGACCAACAACGTTCTCAAAGAAATATGGATTGCCAACACAAAATCTACACCAAACAGTTGCATTTTCGGCATACATTAGAAGCTCTTGGATTTCATATGTTCTGATATCGTTCCAATCTCTAAATTTTTTTTTTTAATTTGATCCTATGCTTTCCATGGGCTCTGGTTAACCATTTGCCTTTTTCTAGAACAGATACCCTTTTATTTGTGTATTTGTCACAAAGAGTTTTGAACCTCTTACCAACTAAAGTGTATATTCATTGCGTATGTATAAGCTTCAGCATACATTTTTTTAGTCCAAGAGTGTTTTGTAAGTATTAATATCTCTTCACTTAATTACTTACTGCTGACAATAATATTGTTACGTTTTTACCTTTTTAAAACGTTTAAAATATGAGCTCGTAGATTGCAAATAAAAATAAAAAATAAATTTGTGTTTAATTTAATAAAATCCTTTATTAATCACACAACTTTTGTGTGCCACTATTCACATTGATTCTAACAACAACAATTGCTTTGTTTGTTATTCCTTGGTTTATGCCCTTTGCGATAAACAATAACAATTATCACACACATTGTTCTGTAGATCTTTGTAACGGAGATCTTCAAACCACGATTGTTTTACTTCACACGCAACTCGTCTTCACACAAGACTGACTGAACTTCTACTCTGATCATTCATGCTTTGCTTTGCCTTTTATATTCACGACGTAAACAGTCTGATGAATGTTCTCGTAGGCGAAGGTTCTAGTCTTCGCCTTCAAGAGAATTCTAAGAATGTAAACAACATGTTTTACATTCATACATGTTTGCATGCTTGTTGTTATGTAGGTTGTTACGCTTGTCCCTGCTGTTGTTGTTGTTTGTTGTTTCTTGCTTATCCTTTTCGTCGTACTGATATTGTTGTTTTATTCCTTTTTATTTGTCAATCAGGCAAACAAGTCCGTTGTTTTTGATTTTGTAGCTTTTGTTTAACATTTTAATGTTAAACGAAGGTACACCATTTCCATTTTTGTAACAATATTTTAAAATCTTAGATTAATTAAAAATTATATTCGCCATAATGATGTACGTTCAACAAAACTTATAGCATTAGAGAAATGTTCAATTTTAAATTAGAATTTAAGCACCACTGTCCACACGTTCACAAGTAAAAGTGATTTGCTAAAACGCCAAATGCTCTGCTCTCCCATGATAATGAACTGAAAGGCATTGTATATACTTTTGTATCATTAGTTTACAAAACTCCATTCCTTATCAAACTAAGTACATAGTAAACATATAAGACAAATACATATACATTATGTACATATATATATGGCACATACATTTACACTATACAGTCAATTAAATCCCCATTCTTTAACAACCATAAGTTGGTAAACGTGTTTGATAAGAATAGTTTGGTAATAGAAAGAAAGAAAAAGGGGTTTGTTAGCACAACTACTTTTAACTTGAAATTACGAAGTAAATCCGCATGGAAAAGCTAAAGCCAAATATAATCTATACTCTTACTTATATACTTAGAAACTTAACAAAAAGATGAAGAATAAAAATTGGTATTAAAAAAAAAATACAGAAGAGAAAAGAAAAATTGAAAATGCAATATAAGTTGTAGAAAATATATACACAGACATACATATACAACAAAAAAAAAATAAACTAAAAGATAAGAATCAAGGATTATGTTTAGTTGTTTTTTTAGGTTTTTTTCTTTCTCCTTTTTTTTACCAGTTGAGTACAATTGCATCAATGGTGCATGAAACATGCATAAGTACACATTCATTCTTACACGCTTGCATACTTACTCATACTCGCCTGTAGTATGTTGCCATGGCAATATTCAATACACACAGCTACTCAAATGACTCTAGAGTATTGTAAAAATCAAAAGAAGAAACAAAAACAACAACTAAAACAAATACTCAAAGAAAATAATAACAAAAAAAAGAAAAAAGAAAATAGAAGAATATATAATAAAATAAAGCATCATTTGCTTAGAAAGAAATTGTATTTTTCAAAATTATTTTCCATATTTTTTTATATTCTTTTTTTGCTTTTTCAATATAAAAGAATATAAAACAGTTTTAAGGGTTCATTTTCACTGAAACCAAAATAATGTGCAACAAATTGCGATTAATTATCACTGATATCTTCATTAAATGTGATATAATCTTTCATTTGTAGGTAAATGGTTCCACATTCTCCGCATTTCGAAAAATTTTAACTGCAAAACTCCTTTGAAATGCTTGCGAGCATTTCGTCTACCGATAGAACTTTCGCTATTGTAGTATAAGGAATCGATAACTCAACACATCCTTAGCCTATGGCATAAGATACTAAGTGGTAGTCTACAAGCCGCAAAGTCATGCGAGATTTTGTTCCAATCTGCCACGAGAATTTGCATTATAACAGTTACTAATTAAGCTAAATAATGGGTTTATAGACTCAACAAACTCCTTGCTTTCTATATAGTCATTGAACGGCATTTGATACCAGTCCACATGAGCACATCGGTCCTATAACATCCGGATAAATAACAAAGTTTCTACTCAAGATTTTTGGCAACAAACTTAGGAGACGAAATAATAAATCAGAGGTTACGCACAATGGAGATCAATTCACCGTTAATGTTGAGACTGTCTGTTTATGAACTCTAAATATAATTCTCTGGGCTATACACACCACATAGCCCCACAAGGGCTATGCAATCGCCACTGTTCCAAAACATACATAATTGGTCATTATAACTTTTCAGTCAGGTTTACGAAATTGCTTCTAACACCACTTATGGTGTATGTGTGCATTAATTTTGTACATGAGTGAGGGATCTACAGTTTAAAGTCGATTCCGAACAACATTTTCATGACAATTTTTTATTTTCTTTTAAAGTTTTTGCCAGAAATGTGTTGAGAGAAAGTCGCCGAAGAAATGTTTTTTTCGTATTTCATTTAGTTGCAGATGTTTGACCTGGAGTTTGAAACGCAGTGTCACGTCTCATAAGTCAACACATTAGATTACGGCCACAGCAATAAGAATAAGTTCTCTATTAATATAGTCTGAGTGTAAACGAACTTTACATGTTATTGTCTGAGGCGTGTATTAACTACAAGGGCTAAATAATCGATAGAGTTCCAGTAGCAAGAGGAACATTTAAAGCGACCATTTACGACTTTGTTTAATGGGGGCTCGAATTGGTGATATGCTATAGCGAATTTAAAACGTATCCTGGTAAGCACAGGCAAATACCAAAAAAAAAATAGTACTGCTCTGCATTACTTTACTTACTTTTACTTACTTACTTACGTTTTTAAGCGAAAATATACGATTTTGCTACGTCCAATAAAGTAGCTTGGTTAGGAAACTGAAAAAACCGATATTGAATAAAAAAAATGGAGACGTTTTCTGACAGCCCACGTACTTACTCAACTGGTCATTACAACCCATCAGATAGGATTACAACCTGGCTTCTCCACACCACTAATGTTATGTCTGTTAATTTTATTACAGTGGTGGACCTACAGTTTTAAAGTCAACTCGAACTACAGATTTCCGATTCCGAACAACATTTTCATGACAATTTTTTATTTTCTTTTAAAGTTTTTGCCAGAAATGTGTTGAGAGAAAGTCGCCGAAGAAATGTTTTTTTCGTATTTCATTTAGTTGCAGATGTTTGACCTGGAGTTTGAAACGCAGTGTCACGTCTCATAAGTCAACACATTAGATTACGGCCACAGCAATAAGAATAAGTTCTCTATTAATATAGTCTGAGTGTAAACGAACTTTACATGTTATTGTCTGAGGCGTGTATTAACTACAAGGGCTAATAATCGATAGAGTTCCAGTAGCAAGAGGAACATTTAAAGCGACCATTTACGACTTTGTTTAATGGGGCTCGAATTGGTGATATGCTATAGCGAATTTAAAACGTATCCTGGTAAGCCACAGGCAAATACCAAAAAAAAAAATAGTACTGCTCTGCATTACTTTACTTACTTTTACTTACTTACTTACGTTTTTAAGCGAAAATATACGATTTTGCTACGTCCAATACAAGTAGCTTGGTTAGGAAACTGAAAAAACCGATATTGAATAAAAAAAATGGAGACGTTTTCTGACAGCCCACGTACTTACTCAACTGGTCATTACAACCCATCAGATAGGATTACAACCTGGCTTCTCCACACCACTAATGTTATGTCTGTTAATTTTATTACAGTGGTGGACCTACAGTTTAAAGTCAACTCCGAACTACAGATTTCCAAGAAACTTTTCATGGCTATTATATTTTATTGCCGAATTTTTTCCAGAAGACTGCTGAGCTTAAGTTGCCGAAATTTTCATATTTTTGTTCGAGATATCTAAGCCAGAGGATAAACCTACCACTTACTAGACTACGGTCACTGCACAGCAGTATTATTAGGGTACCCGAATGATGTGCAGCTCGTATGCATAGAAAAACTGTTTTCTTTATTGTATAGAATGGAACTGAGGCTCTTTTCGTCCATATACCCAATAGAGCAGCATTGAGCCTTTCGAATTTTTGGTATACTTCAATGAATTCATTTTATTTCATTTCTTGAAAACAAATAA
>QOCX01000446.1:53231-74658 GCA_005959815.1 Sarcophaga bullata
AGGAATAACACATACAAATGTAAATAGTCATTTCCTTTTACCATATTTTAAATATTTAATTTTAATTTTATTTTTTTTTTGTTTTGTTTTTTTGTTTTTTGTTTTTTGTTTTTTAGTTTTATATTATAATTGTTGTTGCTTTTCATTTCTATTTTTATTTTTTATTTATTTGTATAAAACCTCATAATTATTGATTGTTTAAGTTAATGTTACCAAACAACAATGAAAGAAAGAAAGAAAGTGGCATTAATTAAATATTGCCAAGTACACAATCACTAAAGGCCACCAAAACGGTAAAGGGAGAAATACCAATACAATAACAAATGAAAAAACGGACACTGTACAGTAAGTAGATATTTACATACAATATAATACAATGGGATGGTATACAATTATAGCAATAACAAATGGTCAAAGGCATAATGAATTTATTTAAGGAGATTTCACTTCTCTATTTTTCACAAAGGAAACATTGTAACAAAAATTCAAAACAAAAAAATATTTACTTTAATTAGAGGAATATTTATATTAAAATTATTCTCTCTATGTTTCTGTATTTTGTATTTGTTTCGAAGGAGAGACAAGGAAATGGTTTATATTAATAGCATACATACAATACATACATACATACAAAATTGAGGTTAATATAATCAGAATATAAAAATTAAAAATTGATTTCATAACTCAAAGTGTTGTGTTGTGTTGTGTTGTGTTGTGTTGTGCTGTAACATCTGTTTTCATTAATTTTTTTTTTTTTTTTGGTTTCTAAATGTGTGAATATTTAATTAAACTAATTAACAAACTTTTATTAAATATTTATTAATAATAACACTGCTGGAAAATCAAGCTTAAGCATTACAATGAAAAATTTCAATTTTCTAAAGAATATTTTGTATTTGGAGTTCTTACCAAGAAGTTTCATACAGAATGTTAATCCCATATAATTCGACAATGGAAAAGCTCATCAATACAATAAGAACCTTGTTTTCTAAGCTATTGTTACGTTTTTACCCTTTAAAAACGTTGGAAATATGAGCTCGTAGATTGTAAATAAAAATAAAAATAAATTTGTGTTTTAATTTTAATTAAATCCTTTATTATTCACACAACTTATGTGCGTCACTGTTCACAATTGATTCTAACAACAAAAATTGCTTTATTTGTTATTCCTTTGTTTATGCCCTTTGTGATAAACAATAACAATTACGACACAATTGTTCTGTAGATCTTTGTAACGGAGATCTTCAAACCACGATTGGTTTACTTCATACGCAACGTGTCATCACACAAGACTGACTGAACTTCTACTCTGACTCTGGATGCTTCGCCTTGCCTTTTATATAGCGTCGTAAACAGTCTGATGAATGTTCTTAAAGGCGAACGTTCGAGGCTTCTGCTTCTCGAAATCACCATAAATGTAAACAACGATGTTTACATTTATTTATGCTTTCATGTTTGTTGTTTTTGTATCTTGTTTACGTTCGTCCTTACTGTGTTGTTGCTGCTTTTCGTTTACTTGTTTATCACTTTTTCGTTGTACTGATGTTGATGTTTTATTTTTCTTTGTTTGTCAAGCAAGCAAATAAGTCCGTTGTTTTGTTTTTGTAGTTTTGTTTAACATTTTCCATTTTCGTAACACTATATATAACCATTCCCATAAAACATAATTCGTGGTTATTTGCTTACAAGCCTCTCAAAATGTTTCCTATCTAGAAATGTAACATTCCATAGCATTTTTTGAAACGATATAAAAATCTTAAAAAATAAAATGGTGTTGATAACGGTACATGAAAATTCACTTTAAAGTTTCTCAGTGTGTAAATGTCAAAAAACATTGTGGAAAAGACAACAGCATCTGAAGCATCACTACTTCAAGGAATGGAAAAAATGGGTTTATCGGCAAGCAATAAAAATCGAAAACCCGACTAGCCAAAGTGGAAGCTACCTCAGAGCAATACGGAAGCAGTTACTAGGTTCTCAGACTTCCAGACTAAAAGAGGATAATTATTAGCGGATACTGACAACCTGTTAGCGCCCTAAGTGCTATAGCACTCTTTAATGCATAATCTCTACACTTTATTTTCTATGTGGCCAATTACAATTAAATGGCATTGAACTCTGCAGTATCGTATGTATACGATATAAATTTCATTTTTATGAAATTCTCTTCTGTTTTACTTCGTGCTACTAAGTTTTACTAGGTGCTATAGCACTTAACGAATGCATAAATGCATTTTCCATTTTCCTAGATAGGAAATCATCTTTTCAAGGTGTAATGAGAGAAAAAATCGAGGTGCCCTAGACACATAGTATGTGAATTAGTTTCTTTACTTAACCTTCTTAGTTTTTACTGCTCCTTTCAATGTGTACATGAGCAAAATTGTTTAATGATTACACTTCTAAATGCCGTAAAATTTATAAAGATACTTCAACTTTTGAAACTGAATCCTACAACATACATGCATATATACATACAATCATTCAGTCAAGATTACGAGCTAGTTTCTCACACCACTTATGTTGTAATTTTATACATAAGTTGGACCATACAGTTTAAAGTCGATTTCCGAAACAGCGCGTTTTTTTTTTTTTTTTTTGAGATGGGGGGGGGAACTTTTCTTTGGCAATTTTTTATTCACTCTCACAGTTTTTGCCTGAAATCTGCTGAGGAGTAGTGACCGAAAAAAATATTTTTCTTCATTATTCATTTTGTTAGATTTATCTGACCTGAGGTATTTAAACCATAGTCTTACTGGACTGCGGCAACTTTATTTCACTGGATATACAAGATTTGTAAAACAGTTGCTTGTTTCGAAAGGGACAAATATTTAATAGATTTTTATTTAATTAATTAGTATAACATTGTTTAATAATTGAATGTGTCTTATCATAAACGGGGTGGCTTGAATGAAAACGCTACAGCTGGCTAACAAAGATTAAAGCAAAAGCACTATGAAATGGTTCTACTAAATTAAATGACTTTTAAACGTGATACGGCTCTGCCTGCATTGTATTGGTCGTAGTTTATAAATTACCAAATTTTTCAAATGCTTTTTAAAACACTCAACCATACAAGTTGAGTATGTTTCGTTTAATAAAAACAAAAATAAGCTACTTCTTGTATTATAACCTCTGTAAAGAATTTTCAAAATACCATACCTGACTGCTTGCCATATAGCCTCTACCCTCCAATCGTTTAAAATAACTGGTTATTTTTACGGCCAATTAGTTTTAAAAGCAATCCATTGTTTGGCTTAAACAACTCTAACAAAAAAAAAAAACCAAACACAACATTTTCTTCTTATTGCCCTTTATGCGCCATTATGGCAATACGACTCTATGATTTTTGTGTGGGTGCTCGCTTTAACCAGTGTCTATTGTCATTTATAAATAATTTTTCTCTTTTTTTTTTTGTTTTTCTTTTCTTTATTTCTTTATTTCTATTGTTTATGAGCTGTTAAATTTAGCAATTTTTATTTGACTTTTATTAAGCAATAAAATAAAATAAAAAAAAAACAAAATTGTTACTCCTACGAAAAATTATGATTTAGTGTGTATAGAGTATGGTAGAATAGAATACAAAATCTAAGTAAAACAGTAGAGAATTCCATAAAAATGAAATTTATATCGTATACGTACGATACTGCAGAGTTCAATTCCATTTAATTGTAATTGGCCACATAGAAAATAAAGTGTAGAGATTATGCATTAAAGAGCATCATAAAAAAATAACTTTGATGGCTTATTTAAAGCTCTCAATTTCGTACAGCGTTTTTAAAAGGATTTTTTTACAAATGTTTGTAACACGTTTTTTTAAACTGCCTCCATAGGTAAACAGTGGAGCAAAACTGTATAATTCAACCTCAAATTTTCGTGTTGTTATATTCTTGCTAAGGATTTTCACAGTGTTTGGAACCCTATTTATATACTATCAGTCACCAATTGCATACATAATTGGTTATTACAGCCATTAAGTCACGATTATGACCTAACTTCTCACACTAATTATGTTGTGTGCATTAATTTGTAGACATGAGTGGCAGGACCTACAGTTTGAAGTCAATTCCGAATGACAGATTTTTAAGAAACTTTTCATGACAATTTTATTTGCTCACGAAGAGTTTTTTCCATAAATCTGCTGAGAGGAAGTCACCGAAGAAATATTTTTTCATATTTCGTTTTGTTCGTTAGGTCTGATCTAGGATCAGCAAGCTTAATAAAAAAAAGTATTCTCAAAAGTCCATTCTAATGATGTAGTCGTGTATATCTCCATACTATAACTAAGTCCCTTCATGGCCTTGTTTGATTCGAGTCAATGATTGAGTATACTGTTAGCCACCTTACGCATACTAGTGGTTGAAGCTGTGCACAATTATTGCTCGTTACATTAGTAAAGGATGAAGAAAATCTGCTTAGAACTTAGAAAAAAACATGTCATATATACATACATAAGCACTTAACTAGTCATTACAACCATTCAGTCAGACTTAAGACCTAGCTTCACACAGCCCTAATGTTATGGAGTGGCGGAACCTACAGACAAATTTTTGAGAAACTTTTTTGCCACATATCTGCCAAGAGCAAGTCACCAAAGAAACAAATCCGCTTTGGTGTAGACGTCTGAACTGGAGCCTAAACCGTAGCCTCACTTCTAATAAATAACCCACTATCTACTAGATTACAGCGTCTACCAAAAAATCTCATCAAGGCGATTTATTGCTTGTAAAATGTTTAAGAATTTCTTTTAATTTTAACAAAACGATTGAAAGATATCGAATCTTATGCAATAACAAGTTGAAGCTATTATTAATTAAAATTCTTTAATATAATAAATGTTTTCATAATTATTTATTGAGTGTTAAGAAACGATTGTGTTAAAGAAGCGTTCTTTTTTTTTAAGTGAAAGCCAACATTAAACTTAAACTGTTGCCTATAAAGATACAATGTATTTAATTAATGTAATAAATAATATTATTGTTAAATAATTTCCATTGTAACTATCGTTAAAACCTTATTAACAATATAATTGCAACGTTTCGCTACAATACAACTTGACTGCAAGTCGTGTATGCTGTAAACATGATGGGCTGCTGTATGTATGGCAAGATCTTCTGTGTTAAAGTTTCATATTCAATTACGCTCAATTTCACAAGTAATTTTTAATTTTTATCAAAAGAAAAATACAATAAAAATATAACAGAATAAAAGAAAATAAATAAAATAATGAGGAAGTATAATAAACAGACATTAACAGCAAATTTATAAATTTTTATTGTGCTAGTTTAAGGTGAAAATGACAACAAAATGGAGGGATTAAGAAAAAAAAAGTGTTTCTTCTGAATTTATTAAACAGGCAACATATATTCTGGCAATAAAATCCAATGGAATTTTGGCATACCACTGGGATAAATAATACTTGTTGTTCATACCCAACGATAGATAGCAATTCTATCATTCTAAAGGGCCTTCCGAACAATCATGTTTCTTACATCTTCTACTAATCACAATGAAAGATCCTATAGTACCTGCTACAGTGACTAATTACTTGTTTAACTGAAAAAGCAGCATAGAAATTATAAGTAGAAATGGAAACAATTTCATGATCCCAGCCAAACGAATTTTAATGTTCAGTCAGGCTGTTATTGGAAAAAGTTTATATTTTTCTGTGTTAGCCTTTTCCCGATTCCTATTAAGGCAACGTTGCTTGCGTAAGAAGTCTTTTAAGATGCCATGCACTAAGCAAAAGATTCACGGAGTTACCAGACCGAAATAAAAGAAGTATAAATAAAGCAAAACATAACCTTGCCAGTGAGTAGTTAGTATTTTTTAAGTATTTAGATGTCACCGCAGTAGGTAGTAGGTAGTGTGTAGGCATACTGGACGTGAGACCGCTTCCTCTCAGCAGTCTTCTTACAAAAACTCTAACTTTATGGATAAAATTAACATATAAGTGATGTGAGAAGCTAGGTTGTAATCCATACCAGAGAACTGTAATGATCAATTATGTATGTATGATCCTCAGACGGGGTAGAAAAGTATCAAGAGGGCATAATGGGTAAGAGCGAACAAAGCATTAAATCACTTTGTAGTATTTGTTACATGTTATCTGGCAAGTGGCTGATGCTTTGACTGCTGTTTGATCTTTTGTGGACTGCATTGCGGAGAAAATCAAAAGCATTTCAGGGTAGTTAAAATAAAAATGATTAGAAAGTTTAACACCGACGATCAAGGCCTACAGGCAAGGCAATAAAATACGAATTTAGAAGTTTGCAACTGATAAACAGGAACTCTCACCGATTTAACCTACTGCTGAACGATTTTAAAGTCCTTTTCTCTTTAAAGTATGTGTACTAACTACACACATTAAAATTCTTATCATTAGTTGGTATACCTATTCAAAATAATGGCTTTAAAGTTTCTCGTAGCAAAACAGCACAAAGTCAAATGTAAGGCATGTACATGAAAATACATTAAGGCCATCAAATACAAATACAAACACAAACACAAATACAATTATGTATGTACGTACGTATGTATACACATGTAGAATATTGAATGTAATTTTACAAGACACACAGTACAGTACATACATACACAAATGTATTAAAACACACTTGCACATCTATATATATGATGATATGTGCAGCAGCACTTGTTGAAGATCTGTGTAAATACGTAGGGCATTAATGTTAATGTATGGCCGTAATATTAATTCCGTTCGCATTTCCCGATGGCATAAAAATAACGAACTAAATGTGAAAATGAGCCTCATTAAGAAAATATTAAAACGGGAAACAATGCAGTTTCTTTACGTATAAGAAAAACGTTAAAAATGGAGTTCGCACAGGGATAGCACATCAATGATGGTGGCCTATTATATATATAAGCTATAAGCAATTCCTATTATAGGGTGCTACTTAATTGAAACATATAGTTGTTCTGAACGGACCTACTAATTAACATTAAAAAATTAATTTTTTTTTTAAATTGAATTTTTCAATGATTTTTATTGATACTCTGAAAAACTTTCAAGTAAAATTACTCCCGTTTTGTTTAGAAAATTTTTAATTTTTTAAAATTACGTACAATACTTGAATTAAAAGGCTTTCAAATGTAAACTCAGAACACCTCCATCATTTATGACAGAGTTGTTGTGTAACAAGCATAAAATGTCAACATAGTTATTCTATGCAATAACTCATTTGTATGGCATCAATGCAACATATTGTTTGGCTGTAATGGATGTAATGAAGCATTGAAGGAGAAATATTATATTCCTCTCACCTATCCTATACATCTTTACATCTATTTACATATACATTTACACTCACATACACCTTATCGTATATGAATAAGTAATTTCAATGAATACGTTGCAATAACTCGCGTAAATGACTTACATTACAATTAATTACATTTTAATTACGCTTGTTTAACTCAATGCCCTATAATTGTTCGCATAACAATTGTAATGAGGCAGTTTTACTTTTTCATATCGCGTATTTAATGATTCAAGTGAATGTGTATTTTAATATGTAGGCCAACAACAAACGGCACAACATACAACAGTTGTGGTATTTGCAATACACGTAGTGGACGTAACGCTAAGCTAAGGTGTTTTTCATAAGAAGACTGCTATTTTAAATTAGTAAATTGAAATGCTTAAGTCATTTACAATGAAAATAAATGTACAACTGTAATCTTTAATACAAATTTAAAAGAAAACTTAAAGAGAAAAAGAGTTTAAAATAGTTCAGCAGTAGGTTAAATCGGTAACAGTTCCTGTTTATCACTTGCGAACTTCTAAATATGAATTGAGGATGTATTTTATTGCCTTACATGTAAACCTTGAAGATCGACGTCAAACTTATTCTTATGATGTACGTTTTTAAAAGGACATTGTTGTCAACTGCAACAACACAATACACCAGAGAACAAACAGCAGTCAAAGCAAACCAGTGCCATAGAGTATATCAGCCCTTAAAGCTAGAATACATTTCCATTTTGATTGCTTGCCAGCCAACATGTAATACATGCTACAATATGATTTATTGCCCTGGCCACCCTTAACCGTTTTTCCCTCTTGATACTTCTCTATTCTATCTGCGGATCATACACACATACATGCATACATAATACAATCATTACAACATTTCGGTCAGGTCAGGATTACAACCTAGCTTCTCACTTAACTTGTGTTGTGTGTGATAATTTTCTTCATAAGTGGCGGAACCTAAATCAACTCTGAACTACAGATTATTGAGAAACTTTTCATGGAAATTTTAGTTACTCACAGTATTCTTGCCAGAAGACCGTTGAGAGGCAGTAGCCGAAGAAATAGTTTTTTTATAATTCGTTTTGTCTGCGATCTCTGGCCTGAAGTTACAATCGTGGCCTCTAATAAGCCAACACACTAGACTACTGGACTAAGACGACTTTTACCAGACTTTAACTGATATTAACTATGTCCCATCCAAACCTATTCTTGATAGAAGATATTATACTAGAATTGCAGGAAGCGAAAACAGGTCTTTTGATGTGGTCAGTTCCGGGGATTTTGGAGATGTCTACGTAAACAGTTTTAAAAGTGAGAATAAGGTTGGCTTCATAAATTTTTTTCGATGAGTTTATAGTGAGTGAAATGTTGTCCTAGTGACAATCAGATCTCTATCGGTTATAGCTTTCAAGTTATTCTTGATTGACGCTCGCAACTTTCCGATATTTTAATGAATTTGATAAGGAGTGGAATAAGGTCCTAGAAGTAATCAGTGTTCTCTTTCTTTTATAACCTTCATGTCACTCTTGATCGACTTTGACGACTGTTTCAGATCGATTTCTTTTCACAGAGATATTGCGAATAGTTGTGTAGATAAAGAATTAGATGAGGAGTGAAATGATGTCCTAGTGACTAGGAGCTTTCTATAGGGTATAGCCTCTAAGTCACTCTGAATCAACTTGTGCAATAGTCTTGTGTCATATCAAATGACTACCTAGTCACAGAGATATTCCGCATAGTTGTGTAGACAATGAATTTGATAAGGAGTGGAATGACGTCCTAGCGGTAATCAGATCTCTACAGGATATAACCTCCAATCACTCTGGATGGGCTTTCATGGCTGTTGCAGACTTATTCTTGCTCACAGAGATATTCCGAATAGTTGTGTAGATAATGAATTTGATAAGGACTGAAATGATATCCTAGTGACTATCAGATCTCTATAGGGTATATAGGGTCGCTCTGGATCAACTTTTGCAACAGTCTTGTGTCAAATCAAATGACTTCCTAGTCACAGAGATATTCCGCATAGTTGTGTAGACAATGAATTTGATAAAGCAAGCTTACTGCTTACCGAATAAGAATAGAAATAGTCGCACCTCTAGTCTCCATAAGGCTGTCTTTTACGTTTCTTGCTTCAGCACTAGACTCATCTTGAATACGAAGTCTACTTACTAACAGCTCAAAGCCATTATATTGCAGGGAATAAGAAAGTCGAACTTAAGCAACTAAAACGTTTGTCTGCTTATTGAGAAACCCTAGATATTCACATAAAGTTCAGCATGAAAAAAATTACTCAAAAAATTTTTATCGGCATCATAAAATGTTTTTTCGTATCATTCGTTCCATTACCAATCATGTTTACAATTCAATTAAAAATTGAAATGGAAAACAGAAAAAAAACACAAAAAAACTAATTAAATTCTTATAAATTTCTAAATATTCTTAAACAAATTAAAAGCGTTATAAAAACCAAATATTAATTACACTTCCCAACTGAATTTTGGTGGCCTTTTTGTTGTTAATGGCAGCATAAAAAATTACAAACACGTTTGCAATTTCAACAGCAGACAACATGTTTAACATCTTGCCTGTGTGATAGCATTGTTGTTGTTGATATTGTTGTTCATAGCATATTAACAACATTAAATTAATGATTGAACTACCCCCAACATAATATCGCATCACGAAACAAGTCAAAGTTTTTTCACTTTTTTTTTTAATATTTTTTCACCAAACAACAAACAGCACTCACTTATTAATTGTAATTTCATTTAATTGAATTCCTTTGTTGGTACGCATCATGTTTATTAAGTTTTTCGATTTCATTCAACAGCAATTTGATTTCTTTCCGTTCTTGCCTCACTATAAGCTTTAATCATTTTTAATCTCTTTCCACCCTTAAAGATCGTTAAAAATCGTTCGTTTTATTTGCCTTCTTTCCAGTTCCCTTTTTTTTCAGTGTACAAATTTCAAAATTATGGGTATTTAATGCAGATTACACAAGTCAAACATTCCCTGTACTGTACAGAGTACAAAAGTTCAATATTTATTCTAAATATTGGAATGAGAAAATTTCGAAGAATAATCGAAAACAGACATTTTAAAGAATGCAATCACCAGAAACACTTAAAAGAGAAATGATTTCTGTCACACTTGACGTTAGGAATGCCTTTAACTCGGCGAATTGGCGGCGGATTATGAGAGCCCTTTGCAACATAGCTATGCCGCCATACTTTATGGAGATCCTGAATGATTACTTTCAGGACAGGAAGGTAATATACCTTACAGATGATGGATAAAAGGAATTCGTAGTGACGGCGGGTGTTCCGCAAGGCTTTGTACTTGGGCCACTACTGTGGAACATTATGTACGATGGTGTACTTCGACTGCAATTGCCAAACGGGACTACAATTGTGGTCTTTGCAGATGACAATGCCATAGTCTCGGTAGCTAAGACGGTAAAGGAAATATAGGTGAAGATGAACATAGCGGATCAAAAAGTCGAACTTGATTTGATGAGACAGGTTTGACACTTGCTGCACATAAAACGGAGGCTGTTTTGATAAGTGGCCGGAAGATAATGGAGAAGATGGAAGTGACCATTGAAGGTATCAACATCGAATCGAAGAGGTTCATAAAATGCTTAGGAGTGATTATCGACGACAGGTTGAACTTTAAGGAGCACGTGAAATTCATCGACGAAAAGGCATTTGTAATCCAGGGAGCACTGACGAGGATGATGTCAAATCCATTTAAGAGGAGAATAATATCAAGGGTTATAACATTGATAATGTAATATGCTTACCCAATATGGTCAGAAGCACTCTCTGTAGAGACGACATGGAGGAAACTTTCCTCAGTATATCGCCAAAGCGCGAATGGCTGAGTTTATGCTGGAGCGGCATAATTTTACAGCAGTCCTGCAAGGATAGAGTGGTTGAAGGATATATGGTGGTGGGTTTAGTACGTACGTAGACGTGAATTGTGCACATTTTTGTTGGAATAAAATTGTCTTTTGTAGATTTCTATCTCCGACTCAAGACAAAAAAGAAACACACATACATACATAATTGGCCGATACAAATCTTCAGTCATGTTAACTTTTTATTTACTCTCAGAATTTTTGCCATAAATCGGCCCAAGAAATCTTTTTAATATTGCATTTCGTTTGAAATGTCTAACCTAGAATTTGAACCAGACCTTACGTCTAGTAAGCCAACACACTACCTGCTTTATTATCCTTATCCTTTGCATTTCGATTATTCATAAACCTCTGTTTGTATAATTTTTTTGTTGCATTGTTATTATTAAAGTGTTTGTGTTTACTGCTACTGCCACTGTACATTAGTAACATCATACCTTTACAAACTGAAAAATTAATTCAAAAAATTCGTGTAAAAACTTTCAAATAATGAATGAAAAAAAAAAGAACCCGAAACATTATGAAAACATTTGGAAATGAAAAATGAAACAAAAAAGCATTTGAAAGAATTTGTATTCAATAGTAAAAGCTTGCTGCTTATTATACCCACCAAAAGATTTCAAATAAATGGCCATTGTCGAAATTAAATATTTATTCTGACTGTAGCATTGGTAGTACCATCACAATACGAGAACTACTTGTGCCAGTGTAGTGAACAGCCATTGCCTTTAGCCAGTGGTGGCATAACAACTTGCCACCACTACCACAACATGAGCAATAATGGCAAAATGAAATAAACAGCGTTATAAACAAATAAAAATAAAAATAAAAATAAAAACAAAAAGGAAAATAAAAATAAAAGCGAAATATAATACGAAACAAACGGGGGAAAAAAAAAGCGTAAAGCTTTTCAAATAATAAAAAGAAATTCCGTATAAAATTGTAGAGAATGGAAAGGAATCGAACAAAAAAATTATAAAACCGAAGTGAAAATAAAGTCTGAGTTTATGTGGTCATTTTGGTGAAATATAAGGACATTAATTTTAACACAACATTAAATACGATACGATGGCTGCTGGTTTACTTCCTATCTCTTGAGCCATACAATGTTCTCTGTACACCTCTATGTATACATACATACGTTCGTATTAAAACATACTCATTCATACATTTAATAACAAAAGAAAATCATCTTTGTATGTGTGTGTGTGTGGTAAGTGCAAGTTTGAATGTGTGTATGAGTGTATGTGTGTGTATGTTGTATAAAATTATGTGCAATTCCATTTAAAGTTTGAACCACTGAAGACTGTCCTTATGTACGAGGTGGCGAGAAGACAAAAACCCAATGGTTGGATTGTGATTGGATTGGACGTTTTCGAGAGTTAATGAAGCCTCCCATTTTAATAGTTATAAATAGCCCTAAAGGAAGATACTTAGCGATATTAAAACAAAAATAATACGAACGTGACATAGTAATTGAGGTGAAATAAAATAAAACTGAAATTCGACAATGTAATTAATTCAAGTAAACGGAAAAGGAGCATAAGAGCAAGTGCAATTTCAAGTGCTGCCATAACAAAGTAACATGCCCAGCTATGGAATATTTACACTTAATTAAGACTTGATTCTAATTAATTTTATATGCCAATAAATAAAAATGCTTAAGTTAATTTCCAAATAAAATTTTCCTAAATATGATCTCAAATGAAAACTTTATTTTGTAAGCCGTAAATAAGGCTTAAAACTCTTTCATACAAAAGAACGAGGTTTAATGAAAATGTGTATGTTTATCGGAATGCTAAGTGTCTCAAAAACTAGTTTTCAATCTTAAAAGTATATTGGTTTATATAAGTGTGTACAATAAACACACCATTTTATTAATGATTTCGAAAGAAGCGCTTAGGAAAAAACATTTTTTAACTGATTTTCAAATCGCTTATCTTTAACCGTACAACTTCCTATGATGGAGATGAGTGTGGCAGGACAAAAGAATGTACTTTTTATCAACAAGTAGGAACTTGAGACGTATTGTATCTCAGATTGCAGTCTATAACTATACTTTCTATAGTCAAGGAATTTATTTATCTTGGCTTCGCCGTTACCACCAAAGATGATGTCAATCTGGAGATCAAGCGCAGTATCACTTTTGCCAGCAGGTAATACTATGCTCTCAGTAGGCAACTAAGTAGCAAAAACCTCTCTCGTATGACAAAACTAATACTCTGCAAGACGCTTATCTTCTCCGTGTTTCTTTATGGCGCAGAGGCATGGGCACTATTAAGCACTAATGCCGCACCCTTAGGTATTCGAGAGAAAAGCCCTACGTCATATCTTTGGTCCAGTGCAAGTTGGCGATGATTTCCGCATCCGACCCAACATTGTGCTGAATGAGCTGAGACGTGAGACGACAGTTCCAACTTCAGTCTTAGATATCTCGAACAAAACGCAAAAAATCTGTCGTTCAAAGTCGACTTTAAACTGTCGGCCCCGCCAATCATGTATAAAATTGATACACCCAACTTAAGTGGTGTGAGAAACCTAAGCTATGTATGTTTGTATACCATCATAGTTACCTGCTAACAACTCTAGTGAAGACGTAATTCGTATAATATCTAAAATTCTTTGGAACTCTTTGTGCGTGTGTACATCGGTATTAAGGTTTCCGCTCTCATCTTTTCGGTGTAATCAGTTCTAATTCCCACAAGGTAAGCTATACTGATTGTAGTTGTGCAATTTCCACACTTTGTTATGTTGATGGTACTGCACCGTCAATCAGTTTTCTGCAATGTATTGACTAAAAAAGATCTATGTATTCAATTGGTTGGTCTCTTAGCATGATGTCCTCTACTCTAATGCTGCTTATAGGGAATCTTGTGCAATAGTTGATAAATATCATCCGCAGCATAATTGGCGTGAAAACCTCATGTCACTCTCTCTCTCTCAAGTCTGATTCAAGACAACATCCAGCACGTTGGAATTGAATAGTTGAATTAACACTGTGCATCCTTGTTTTACTTCAGTATTTCTATGATTATATAACAGTTTGCTTGAAGGTGTTAAAAACTCTTCTTTTTTTATTTGAATGACATTTTGTTAGAACTGACCCTCATGAATTCTATGTATTTAACATACAAACAGATAAAGAGCTACTGCAATTGTTGGGAATTGTGAAAGTAACTTTTATAATTGATTAAAATCAACGAGTAACAATGACATTTCAACACCCAAGCGGATGTCTGTTTATGAACAAATTTAGACCAGCAATCAAAAAAAAACACAACAACACCTCTACGCGTTAACTTCCTCATCCGTTTTGCTTTCTTTTTAATAAAAAAAGGAAAAAACATTTTATTGTGCATCCAAATACACAAACGTAAACGGCAGTCTTGTGTCCTGTATGTATGTATGTATGTATGTACGTATGTTACAGCCATTTTTTCTACCACATGAACAAAAAACTCATTTGTCCATCACAACACATAGGAAGTTTAACAAACAATTCACGTTTGTAGTGGAATAAAAAAAAACCAGCATTTGATACTCACGTTTATACGTATGTAATTCAAAAACACCCTCAACGAAATAAGCAAGGAAATGTTTTTCCTTTTTAGGTTTTTCTGTTTTTTTCTTTTTTTTTTTGCAAGTATTTATTTACAAATGATTATTAAAAGTTTGCTCTCGTATGTATGTACAGATTTTGTACTCTATAATGGCGTAAGTAGAATTGAGTGTTATTGGCCAACCCAAAATTTATTTGAAGGATATGAACCTTAGCCACAATATCGTACTACAAGTTATTGTCCCACTGTCATAACCGATAGCATATAAAATTAACTATTTGCTACAAATATACCAGTTGGTTTGGTAGTACTTCATCAAAACTTCCCAGTCAAATTCTATCAATGCTTGCTTTGTCATCAAATATGTATGCGTCTGGCATTGCCATGATGTCTTTACATACATTATTGGTCACTACAAACCTTTAGTTAGGATTAAAACCACCTATGTTGTGTGTCGACTCCAAACGACAGATTCTCGTGAAATTTTTATTTACTGTCAGAGTTTTTGCCAGAAATTTGCTGAGACGTAGTTGCCGAAGATATTTGTTTTTATATTTCGTTTGGTTGAAGATGTCTGACCTGGGGTCTGATTCATGGTCTCACGTTTAAACATGAGCCAACATATTACCTACTAGACTACGGCGGCCAGAACGCATTTACTATTGTTCAATTCAAATTGTTGACTTCAATCAATGCCTTGTCAAGTTGGTAGAACCTCATAAAGTATAATTGTCTTCCAACCCCTCCAGACATGTAATCCTGTCTTAGCAACTGTTTTCAAAGTTTAATCAAGCTTTGTCGATGTGTTTTTTCCACCTTAATGTTGTACGCGATCTGCTTTTTATAAACTGCAATCATTCGCTTCACAAATAGTTCGATATTGTGATTTATGTGGTCCTTCATTGATTTTCTTTTCATATCCAATTTTCTGCAAATTCTTGATAACTGTTCTGATCATGAATGCTCATCTCGATAGCTGCTTACATAAGCCAGGTTTTTTTTCTATTCTTTTCACGTTTTCATCGATTCTTTTTAGAAATTGATTGACCAGAGCGAGGCTCATTTTTAACATCCTCCTTTTTACAGACATGATCTCGAGACTGCCTAAACGTTTTGGTTTTAAGCGAGAATATTTAAGACTTATAATAGAAATCTGCTAAGCAGCAGTTGCCGAAAACATATTTTCTTTATATTTTGTTTTGTTGGAGATGTCAGACCTTTGGTTTGAACAGTGTTCTCAGCCCTAATAAGCCAACATACTACTTGATTAGGAAACTAAAAAAAAGCCTATGCTCTTTAAAGAAAGGACTAACATTACCAGACATTATAATTTTATTCTAAAAGTGTTTTCTTTTTTTCAAAAAACTCCTGCAATTCATCAAAAATTTAATATTTTAAATCCCTCGATTACTGGTCTTGCTTGTAGCGCATTTTAAGTTACCACCTGCCATTTTAAATTTCATTTGCTTTACACAGTTTGGCCAAAATGTAAAATTACTTCAACATTCCTTTTAACTTTAATTGTTTTTGTTGCTTGTGTTTGTCAGAGTGTGATTGCCAAGAGTGTTCACCCACGGAAATACTTTTAGTGGGTTCATAAATTACTTTGAATATGTATGTATGTATGAGTGTATGTATGAGTATGTATTCATTCTAAAATCATTTTACGTTTATTGCCTTAAATTTTATTTCCTTTTTGTTCAACTTTTCAATTTTTTTCTTTTTTTTTTTGATATTTATAACGCTAAAATATGTTGATATTTCAACAGTACTTCAGTGTTTTGTCTGTGGATGTTTAGACCATAAAACTTGGAAAAAAAAATAATAATAATTGATGGCTGTTAAAAAAGCATACCTTTTTTTATAATGACTTTTTAATGCATTATTAATTTAAATTTAACTAAAAAGTTTAATTTATTCAGTTTAATGCTATACTAACATATTAGGTTTGTTGGATATATTTCAGCTACTGCCCGAACTGGCTGTAATGTTTATTGTAAGTCCTCGCTGGGGTGCATTGTTTGGAAAGGTAAAGTAGTCGTAAGATTTTTGCTAGTAGGTAATGGATTGGCTTTATTAGACTAGAGTCCAATCGAAATATGAAACAAATATTCCTTCTGGCGACTTCCTCTGAGTAGATTTTGGATCAAAAAATTCTGAGAATAAATAAAATTGCCATGAAAAGTTTCTCAAAAATCAAGTGGCTGATCATATATCGCGTGCAAATATTGCCAACTGATGTAATTTTCTATGGTAACAGTGGAGCCAAAGGAAATGAATTCATTAACATTGTCAAAGGTATAGTTGTCAGTCATAAATTTGAAACCAAAATGTCCCATGTCTCTATGTCACACAACATAAATTACGTTTCACTGTGATTTGCGCTGCCATACATAGTCTGGCAGACTTCCGTTCTACAGCATTAAAGACAGCTTTTTGCTTGGTACGACAAATTCTGTTATATATTGCTTCCCAATACGCAAACAGCTGAATTATTTTGTAGAAAATAGTGCGATAAATTAACTTACATTGTTCGCAAAACACGTTAAAAAATTGAAGAGGTACTACCGCCTAGCACGTTCTATTCTACCTTGAAAGCACTTCAGATGAAATTAATATTTAAAAGAAAAATAAATTCTTTCTTTAATCGATTTTCTTCAATTTCTCTTTTCATATTAATTATATTTTATTTTCACCACTTTATTAATAAATTATTGAAAAAAAAAATGGAAAAGTCTGTTTTAGTCATATGACTCGATGACTTTTTCTCTACCATAAATATTGTATGACACCAATTGAACATTTATCATTTAATTGAGTTCAAATACCTACAAATCTTCTACTCATTGCTTCCATTAGTAGATAATCTTTAGAATTTTTTTCTTTTTCTTTTATTCTTCATCATTACTTTATGCTCTGCCATCCATATTTATAAGGACACAGACATACACTTAACGTAGTTACTGCTTCTGTAAAGAATTTTTGGTGTAAATTTTTTATGATTTTATTTTTTTTTTTTTGTTTTTTTTTTTTCAACTTAACTTGAAGTCAATGAAACCAACAATTGGTTTATAGATGAGGTTTTCCATAAGTAGACATGGGTAAAGTGGAAAAAGAAAACAAAAAACAAAAAAAAACTTATTTTCTTCAACTTCTTGTTAGTCTTGATGATAATGTGGGGTATTGATCATCGTGTAGAAAGAGTTTTTTTTTGGAGGCTTTTGAACGTCTAAGTGCGAAAACGTAATAAAAAAAAAAACTAAAAAGAAGAAAAAAACTTCATTTTCTTTTCTTATAAATTTTTTAAACATTGAAGGATTTAAAAATTTTTCCATTACATTTCGGTAGAAATACATTCACAATCATGCACACACACATGCAGAAACAGATTTAGAATGTTGGTAGGAAAGTAATTCCTTTTGCAATGAATGACTTTTTAGTTGTTTGCTATAACGAGTATATGTGTAAGAGAGATAGATACGTCAAGAGAGAGAGAAATAGATAGTATTTCTATGACTGTTTGCTGAATGTGTAAACCTCTGAATGGTTTATCCGTTTGCCAAGTCAATGTGGCTGTGCGAATGAATGTTACAGATATTGCATGTGCAATATCATGATTTGACTGTAATGACATGATAAATGCGATATTTTTTCTTATTTTCTCCAGCCAACCAGCCATTTATATCATCTTTATTATTTGATTCTTTTTTTTCCTTTACCGTACACTAGCGGTATATGAGAGAAACTTGAATGGATTTTATTTTCATTAATATGTTGCTGTTAGTGTTGCTGTTGCTGTTGCTTTTGCTTTTGCTTTTGCTGCAATTGTTGTTCGATGTCATTTAATTGAATAAGCTCATCATCATTGCAAGCAATTATTAACGTATTTGTATGGATTTTTGTTGCAAAAGTTGATGGCAATAACAAAAAAAAAAAGAGAGAGAAAGAGAGACAGAGAGGAAGAATTCAATTCCTGCTAAAGGATTATCTACAGATGAGTGATTATTTAATTTTTTTTTTTTTTTACAATTGTTTTGCTATACAAAGCGTTTTCCTAAGTCATTTGGAAATAATTGTGCAAATTACTTTGTGTTCTTGTTTACTTAAAGTGATTAGAAGGAAAGAAAATTAATTAAAATAATTGAAGATAAATGTCTTCAGTGTATAGGATAGGTGTTGTGGTGTAGTTGTTGAAGTGTTAACAGCAGAATAATTTATCTTTAGAGTTGTCGAATTAAGAAAAAAAGAACATCGTTAGACCATTTCATAGATTTCGGTGGCTGTTCGCCACTTAGCTACACCAATTGATGATTGGTTCTTCCAATGCAACTCTCACTAGACCAAACATCTTTTGTACCATTTTGTTGCTCCAATATTCCTAAGGCATTTGCACCGTTCTGTGCATATGAAAATGGAAAGTTGATTACGGATTCTTAAGGAGTGTTGAGGTGTTCAGTTGGGAGGCAACATTACATACTTACATACATTTATTGGCCATTACAACACTTTAGTCGGGATTACAACCTAGTCTCTCACAACACTTAGGTTGTTTGGGCTACTTTTAAAGTCGACTCCGAACGATAGATTTTTGAGAAATTTTTCATGTCGATTATGATTACTATACATAGTTTCTTGTCAGAAATCTGCTGGAGAGGAAATCGCTGAATAATATTTTTGCATATGCCGTTTTGTTTAAGATGTCTGACCAGTGGTTTGAAGCGTAGCTCTCACGTCTACAGCCAACGCTCAAACTTACTAGACTACGTCGACTTCAAATGTTGGATTTTGCGGTTGGAAAATTGGCTTCAGGCTATAATATGAATACAAATTACACAGCGATAGGTGAGTATTACCGAAATAACTGGCAACCCTGTAGTCCCAAACCCAACAATTCTTTGGACAAAATTAAGCCAGAATATAGGGGAGTTAATCTATAAATTACGTTAATCTATAGAAACTACAAACTAGTTTACTTTTCCGATACTACCTTTCACAAAATCTTCTTTATTAGCACACCTTAAAAATTTTGCCACCCTAATTTCAATCAGTTTACAAAACCTTCAAAAGAATCGAAAAATTTTTAATGGCTATGCAAACTGCGGTTAAAACTTTTGCTCTGTGCATATTTTCTAACTTTTTTGCTTTTGAGTCTCATTCTTGAAAAGTTCGAAAGTTTCATCAGCTTTTTCTAATAATCAAACAATATTAAACCACAATTATGGGGGGCTTATTCTGCATAAGTACATATTCTTAGCCTACTTTAAAGAAAACAAAAAAAAGAGACCTTAAAAGAAATTTGAAAGAAAACAAAAAAAAAATATGAAAAATTTGTTATCGATTCATAAATTCTTGATTATTAAATTACTTTATTTGCAGTTCACTTTTTAGGCTGTACAACAAAAAATACAACTGCAAGTTACACTCAAGTACACAAATTTTGTTGTTTCTTTTAACATGGATATTTTATGTATGTATGTATAGGTGTATATATTTATATTTTTAGTATTCTGTTCCATTACTAAGCTTGTGATGCCTACATTATTTCATCATACTGGATGTAGATCCATGCTTAATTAAATTTTGAATTTATCCGAACTGCTCTCACTGAACGTCACGTAAAGTGATCATAAGGCAGGTTCAGATCACCACTTTTGTAGTAAATTTCTAGAGATCAAGCGCAGGATCACTGTTACCAACAGGTCTCAATAGACAATATGGTCTCAATAAGCAATTGGATAGCAGGGACTCTGCCGTACGATAAATCTAATACTCTACAAGACTCTCATCCTCCCCATGCTTCTTTGCGGTACACAGGATGGACACTATTAAGCACTGATGCAGCAAACTAGAGGGTATTCGAAGATAAAGTCCTACATAAGATTTTCGGTCCAGTTCGAGTTGGCGATGATTTCTGCATCCGACCCTACATTGCGCTGTATGACTTTCAACGACATGGACATTGTGCAGCGTATTAGCATCCAGCGGCTGTACTGGCTCGGCCATGTCCTTCGAACGGAGGAGGATGCTCCAACAAGATGGGTATTTGATGCGGTATTTGCGAAAATCGACAAAGAGGCCGATCTTATTTGGTTTTGGAAGGACCTAATCAAGGAAGTCCTGTTCATCAATTGTTCTGACTAATTGGCTAAGGCACACAAAAAGCAGAGGCGCCTAAAAGAACGTGTTAAGGCCGGCTGAAATCCGTTAATCGGGTGTTAATGTCCAATAAAGTAAGTAAATACCACTTCTTATTCTGCATTTATTTAATTTTCGAAAAATTTCTGGTCTAGTCTCAGTTGCGTTGTGCTGGATTTGTTGCTTAGCTACTCGCTTCGAGGTCGGCAAAGAGGCCGACCTTGTTTAGCACTGGAAAGACAAAAGACCTGTCATCAATTGTTCTGGCCAACTGGCTAAGGCACACAAGAAGCAGAGGCGCCTGAAAGAATGTATAAAGGCAGGACGAAATGGCAAACCTTTCACTATGCAACTGATATTAGACAGATTTTGCATTTTGCATACTGACTTATGTCCAAATATATTCCATATAGAGCATCAAACAGTCGTCCATGTTTGCATATAATTTTTCCTCTTCCTTTCATGTTTTATTTTTCTTTTTGATAAAAAAAGAAGGTAAAAAAAAACTTTTCAATACAATACCATAATTTA